>LGRX02007920.1:0-21034 GCA_001247695.2 Cymbomonas tetramitiformis | reverse complement strand
CCCCTCTCTCACTGCCCCTCCACCGCCCCTCATTGCCCCTCAATGCCCCTCACCGCCCTTCAATGACCCTCCATTGCCCCTCACTGCCCCTCACTGCCCCCCTTCATTGCTTTGAACACGGAGACTGGTCAGACCAAACATAGTGCGCAATGCACGGAGTATAGGCAGCTTGAGCACAAAGCACAGAATATTGAGCACATAGCCCGGTTTTGGGGAAACGGGTACTAAAAGCATAAAGCAAGAACAATGCAAACACAAAGCACAAAGCACAAAGCACAAAGCACTAAGATTGGGAAGTTTGAGCACAGAACAAAGAGAATGGGCACACGGATCAAAGAACACAGAGCACCGTGTAAGGATAGTCCAAGCTCAGTATTTTTTCTATCGAGGTCCTTCTCCATTCCTTCGCTTGGTATGCTTCCTTTTGCGCCCCTTCCTGCTGCTGTGCCATTTCCTGGAGCGCTCTCCATTCTTCCTGTGCTTCCTCCTGTTGTTGGGCCATTTCGCTGAGTTCGGCTGTATTGTCCTGGCATATGTAGCATGCAACCTGGTCTCTGTCGCATGCAACCTGGCCTCTGTAGCATGCAACCAGACATCTGTAGCATGCAACCTGGCCTCCGTGGCATGCAACCTGGCCTCTGTAGCATGCAACCAGACATCTGTAGCATGCAACCTGGCCTCCGTGGCATGCAACCTGGCGTATGTAGCATGCAACCTGACATCTGTAGCATGCAACCTGGCCTCTGTCGCATGCAACCTGGCCCCTGTGGCATGCAACCCGACATCTGTCGCATGCAACCTGGCCTCTGTCGCATGCAGCCCGGCCTCTGTGGCATGCAACCCGACATCTGTCGCGCATGCAACCTGGCCTCTGTCGCATGCAACCCGCCTCTGTCGCATGCAACCTGGCCTGTCAGGGTCATGACCGATGACATATGTGTCATACATGTCATACGTGTCATACCTGTCAGACATGTCATACCATGTCATGTCATGTCGTGTCATATATTATTATGACAGTCGTCAGTACGGTCGACCATGACTGTACATGTCAAGTCGCGTCATATATTATTATGACAGTCGTCAGTACGGTCGACGATGACTGTACATGTCGCCAGATGATAATGTCACATCATCTGTCATTATTCAAGGAAAGACTTGAATGACCCTGTCATCGAGAGTTCGTACGTCGAACTCGAAGATGGCAAAGCAAAGATACATCTTGAATACAAACAAGAACCATCTTGGCTTTAAGCATGTGCGGAACACGCATGCACAGTATGAACGAACTAGTCGTTATTACAATACTGGTCGTTCAACCTACGTCTCGGGTTCACAACCCAATGGCGGTACCATCTACGATGATGGGAGACGTATGGTACAAAGTGAGGAAGCGTTGTGCTTCAGCAGTTCTTCATTCAGAGACTGCAACTCACAACCCGCTATACTGTTACACTTGTGTGTGCCGTTCAACAGCACAGTGTTTATTTGATATACTGTATAATATTTGTGGGCTCGCATATCAGCCCTAACATAATGGTATTCTAAAAAAACTCGTCAAGGCACGATACGAGAACTCGAGTGGGTGCAGCGTCAGACGTAGTATAGATTATATTGTTCGCAGGTTGCAGGTTGGCGCATAAAGGCGATAGCGCACATATCGAATAACTGCACAGCGAATAAGTGATAACAGCACGCTCGAATATCGACTAACACAGCATTCGCAAAGGAATCTACATTTTTCATATCAGCGCGATAAGGTGTGCGCACAGTATACTGATTGCGCACATATGATGTCAAAACTCGCAGGATTGTCACTGTATGCGAGATGAAGACGCGCGAATGAAAAAATGATCATCAGCATATATGATTGCATCAACTGCGACAGGACGTACAAATTTCGTTAACAGCGCGCTCGCATTCTTTCATGCGACTTACATCAATAACGATGACATACTTTGCGAAATGATCGTCAGCATCGATTTTTGCAAATAATCCTTTCGCACTGTTCGCAATAATCAGCGCGTACGATGATTTCTTGCCTGTCAGCACGATATGCATTTTCCATGATTTCATCAGATGCGATGGACGCTCGATTTTAGTGCGTACGATTCCTGATGTGTCTACATGCAGCGAAACATGCGATATGTACAACGCGCGTCAATACCCTCTGCAGAATAAATGTATACTCGCAGGGATACATGGGATAGACGCATGATGGACGTACAATCATTATACTGCTGTGGACACACGATCATTATACTGCTGTGGACGCATTATCACTATTGCTGCTGTGAATGTACTATCATCATACTGCAGCAATTTACAAATGTTCTGATGACTGCACAAATATTCTTAATCATCAGCATTCATGCTCATCAGAAATATAATAATGTGTGCACAATATGTGTGTGTGGATCAGCACACACACACACACATGCACACATGCACACATGCACACACATCACTTGCAGCAATCACCAACATGCAGTACATGCATTATTATACCATGTATACATTTTATGCTGAGTGATTGCAACATTGTGAATTGTGCATGCATTAATAATACAGCTTGATCACGATGCCAGCTGTAATATATATATATATCAGTTTGATCACGATAGCAACTGGTATACTAGCATCATGCTGTGATACATGAACATTGCATAAGCACATTGCAGTGCATGCTAAACTATATTAGAACCCATACAGTATAAGGTGCCTGTTCAGTAATCTTAACACAGTAATTAGCTCAATGTGACCCGGTGGAGTCGAGATACTCCTCGGACAACATATTGTTCTACTGTGGATTACTGAAAGGATACTCACCGGAGCTGTATGTGAAATATACCCAGCAACTCATTTTGTAATGAGATCATCATGGAATTACAATAATCCCTAAACTTGATATATCATGTTAGATGTATTCAGTGCATGGTATGCTGACTATCTTGCATGATGAATTGTCTAGGATATTGTAATATCCAGAACATATCCTACTGTAAAGTGTGTAAAAGTTATCTTACACACACACACACACACACTGATAAAAGTGCTAATCAGTAAGCACTGCATACACACACACTGCATTGTATGTATTAACATTCACTGATTCAAAGTGAATTGATTAACTTAAATATCTACTATGTGTATGATAATGTACATACCACTTTCCAAACACATGTGCGTGGAAAGTGTCAGTGATTGCGATAGATAAGGGAGCAGGATAAGACAACATGCTGTAGGGCTGGATGGAGTTATCTCCAGACCCGAAGGCAAGATACTGCACCCATGAAACAGCTGGTAACTGTTGGGTGCAGTCCACTCGTCATTCCACATATCATCGCTGGAGCAATAACAACAACTACGTTGCATATTGACAGTTGATTCAGATCTGATCAGTTCAAATGCATGCAACTCTCAGATCAGTATCTACATGACATCTGATAATAGTTGTTAAGGACGACACACACATACAAATGTGTTGTGTTAAATTGCTGTGATTGTATCAAGCAATGTCCAGATATGTTCTAAATAAGAAATATCATTTTGATAAATCTTAGAGCACAGACCTATGCTCAAAACAGATCATAGATTGACAAATATCACTAAAGTGGATGTTCCTAACTGGATGTTCCCACTTAAGTTGATAACTTATATATCACCAGAATGTACATTTGCTGCCATGGGTTTAAATCAGTAAAACCCAGAAATGCTATCAACCATAGATGTTGATATACAGCACAATTCACTTATTTGCCATGAAATTTATCATGTGCAAAAGTGAAGTTTATTGCAGTGATTCTGTACTTTACATTCCACATACAGTACACACCGAGATATGTCACCGAGGCAATATATCAGATAGCCGAAAAAGCTGTAAAATGGGTAAAAAACTTCCACGTTTAATTTCAAAATTGAAATTTCGACCCCATTTTATTTTAAATTATGATTCTATACCTATTAAGGTATCAGAAAAACATAATGACCATGGTCATATCTCGTGTAACACCCTATATATTAGGTGTGTAATATATAGGGGTATACATGTTGGCTGTAACAGAATGCGTAAAAATCCTCCACGCATGATTTCAAAATGAAAAAATCGGGTTGATTTTTTTTGCTGATCTGATTATTCAGCTATCAATAAATAATCCCTGATTTATGCAGCACTTGTAACACCCTGTAACACCCTAATAAATGAATGTGTGTGTCAAGGGTGTAACGTACCCTCTGAAAACCACCTTACATTCATTTAGGTATTAAATGCAGTTTTGCTTAAAACCTTTGCAAAAAAATTATACTGCTTATTTTTTTACCTATTTTAGGGTTACTGATATCATGTAACACCCTAATCATATTATTGGGTGAAAGGGCCACTGTAACATTACATGCCCTAAAATGCTATTATAATTTCGATAAACTTCGTATTTAGCATTAACATATCATGCTGTTTTCGACACAGGCATGATTATATATCGGGCAACAACCCAAGAACTGTAACAGATGCTTCCTATATGGAATGCATGCTATTTATGAGGTATTGGCAATTGACAACTGCCTTATATCACACGCTTCCTTGAGGGGGGAAGAAGGTGGATATATATATACAACGTTGTATATACTTACCTCATCATTATGTACGAATGTACTATATGTATGTAAACATACCGATATACCATATATAACATATAAATCACACACACTCAGTTAGACAATTAGCTGAAGGTATTTTGGTGTTGTGTTTTGTTTTTAGATGGTTACAATCGAAGAGGAAGAGCATGAGATTCCTGATATTAATCCAGATCATTCTACATGGTTTTTCGACATCCTCGGTTCATACGATGCATATAGTCGGTTTAAAATCCCGAAGTGGATCGCTGGTTATGCCGATACACTAACCAGATATGACCACATAGGCTATTATGACAACATCAGTCGCATGAAGCCAGATATGAGCCGATACAAGGATCCTGCCAATGAGCCTCAGGCACCAGAAACCGAGTACACTGAAGACAGTCCTCCGATGGTCTTTGTAGATCCAGATGCAGATTCAGTCCCAGCACCAGCACCAGCTCCACCTAGTTTGGTCCCAAAGGTGAAAATGACACCACCTAGGGAATTCAAAACAGGACAGGACGCAGAGGTCTGGTTGGACACGGTGGACAGATATTTTCAGTTCACCTATCCAGGTGTCAATGATAAGGACTTGATCACAGTGTTTCTGACTCTCATACAGAATAACGACAGACACTATTTTCAGGTCTTGGCAAAACAGCCATATACCACCTATGAGATGGTCAGACAGACATTCCTCAGACAATTTGGTAATCCTCATAAGAGATCAGTAGCCAAGAAACACCTTATGGCACTGACTCAAGGAACCCAAACCTTTGCAGATTATTTGCGCACATTTACATCACTGGCTTCTCTAGCAGCAGTTGATTTGAATGATGTGCTAATAAAGGACAGATTCGTCACCAGTATGGATCCTGATCTCCGCAGACAGTTCCAACTCAGATACCTGACAGAAGAGCAGAGGAACAATCTGTCGTGGCAAGAAACCACACAGGTATTGCTTGATTTGAATTACGTCATTCACTCAAAGCAATCAGAAACCCTTCACTATCGGGGTCAGAAGGAGCAGTCATCTGGAGGTCCAGCCAAGAAGGAAAAGGACAGAGGACGTGGCCAGAAGCCATATGACAGATTCAACAAAAATCGGAATCAGAATCAGAATGGCAGCCAGAACTCCAATCAGAATCGGAACAAGGGAAAAGGTGGAAAAGGCAAGGGAAAAGGAAAAGGAAAATCACAGAATAATAAGACTTGCAATCGTTGTGGTCGTGTTGGTCACATCGAGAAGGATTGTTTTGCCACCAGAACCGATGATGGAAAGGAGATCAAGGGTAAGCCACCAGCTCAGAGTCCTTACCAGAATCGGAGACAGCAGCAGCAGAATCAGGGTGCTAAGGATGGGTCTGGCAAACTCATCAATACGATCAACACCTTGGTCAAGGAACTGAAGAGTCAGCACAGCATCAATGCAGCAGTTGAAACTCCAGCTCCAGTTCCAGCTTCAGCTCCAGCTCCTCAGGGAAACTCTCAGGGTACTGCGCAGGTACCGGTGTTGAGAGCACCCCGAGGATAGATCAGCCTGAAGATGCCACTGAAGCAAGTGGCCGGGTTGAGAGTATCTCAGAAGAAGTCCTTTCGAGTCTGACATTGCAGTTTCAGCAGATGGACAATCCCTCAGAACACATCGCACAGATGCAGTCTCAAACAGCACAGCTGAAATCACAAAAGAAGCTGTTGTTGTACAAAGGGAAAGTATATGGACAGAGTACTCACATTTTGGTAGATCCAGGAGCCACATCGTCTTTCATCGACAGACAGTTTGCTGCTCAGCTTGGTATAGCACCCACAGATTCTTCATCATTTTCAGTGGGGTTGGCTGGAGGAAGCCAACTACCATGCACATCCTATCTTCCCAAGGCTACATTTTCTCTGGGCAAGTATAAGGATGCAGAAGATTTCTACATCATTGACATGAAACCATTCACTGTCATTCTGGGTCAAGATTGGTTTGAGAGGAGGAATCCACACATTGACTTTCAGACCAAAAATCTGACGATCACTAGGAAGCATTCATCAGGCTCCAGTATTCGCACAGTATTGTCCAGAGTTGAGCAGACTCCAGACTCAGATGACCTTCCTGAAATGGAATTGGTCAGCACCACCACCATGAGGAAGCACCTTCGTCGCATTCGATCCAGTGGTTCGGCTGAAGAAGCCGTAGCTTATCTCTTCTTTCTCTCAGAGGTCGACGGTGAACTGGTCTTTGCAGCATCAGACTCAGATACCACTATGGAAGACCCCGAGGTCACAGCAGCACGTGATCAAGTGAAAGAAGACTTTTCAGACATATTCCAGGAGGATCTTCCAGCTGGTCATAGGCCAGAACGGTTTGAAGGTGGGTATCATCGAATCAACATTGAACCTGGGCATAAGCCACCATCACAGCCAGTACGTACCATTCCCGTACCCATGATGGAGGAGCTCAAACGGCAAATCATTAAATATGTCGAGTTGGGTATCCTTCGTCCATCATCATCGCCATATGGGTGCCCAATCATCTTCGCTCCTAAGCCAGGGGGAAAGTGGAGGATGTGTTGCGATTATCGTGCCCTTAACAATATCACCATAAAGGACACATATCCGTTGCCACCCCATGATACCCTTCTTGAACAGCTTAAGGGAGCACGCTGGTTCAGTAGATTTGATTTCAACCAGTTTTCCCACCAAATTCCCATTCACCCAGACGACATTCATAAAACTGCTATCCGCACCAGATATGGTTCTTATGAATGGACAGTCATGCCGTTCGGATTGACCAATGCACCTGCAACAGCTCTTCGTGTAGGAAACCGGGCATTCTTCGACTTCATTGATCAGTTCCTTGTCATATTCATGGACGACACTATCGTATACAGTCCAGATTTTGACAGCCACGTGACACATGTTCGACAGTTCCTCCAGCGTTGCAGAGATCATCATTTCTTCATCAGGCCTTCCAAGGTGGAGTTGTTCGTCAGATCTATAGACTTTATCGGACATCACATCTCTGAAGCAGGCTTATCCATCATCGAAGACAGAATCCGAGCAGTCATGGCAATTCAGCCTCCAGTGTCTTATGGTCCTACCGTTGGAAAGCAGCCTCTACGCCGTATGGCTAAAGATGGCAAGTCATCCCTTCGGTCATTCTTGGGCATGGTCGGTCAATTTAGGAGATTCATACCAAAGTTCTCCAAAGTTGCCGAGCCGCTCAATCGTCTCCTTAAAGATAATGCAGAGTTTGTCTGGGAAACTGAGCAGCAGCAGGCATTTGATAACCTCAAAAGTGCCATCTGTAACGCTCCAGTATTGCAGCTCCCAGATCAGAAACTGCCATCTATTATGGAGGTCGATGGATCAGGCACACACGTTGGTCAAGTAATACTCCAGGATCAAGGAAAAGGTATGAAGCCATGTGGCTATCACAGCGTCACTCTATCCGATACACAGAGACGTTGGCCTATTCCTGAGATCGAGCTATTTGCCATTGTGGAAGGCTTCCGATTCTTTCGCCACATCTTGTTGGGAGCTCCTGAGACTATTGTACGCTCAGATCATCAGCCACTGGTTTATTTCCAGACCAAATCCACACTGAGCCCCAAACAGGCACGGTGGTTGGATGAGCTCTCCGAGTACAACTTCCGTATAGAGCATATTGCTGGCGATAAGAATAAGGTCGCAAATGCACTCACTCGTATCTCTGCACTTTTTGAACTCACTGATTGTCTTCAGCACATGGACATCAGCGAGGTCATGCCATCTGCAGATCCTACATTCATTGCTCTTATATCCTCTTCATCAGCTCATCAGCTACACGACATCATTATATCCGAGTATGATCGTGACACATTTGCACAGACTATATTGGCTAAGCTGACATCATCGACTTCATCACAGTCAGTCAGCAGCTACAGCTTCGAGCTCATTCAGGGGTTGATCTATCGTAAGACCATATATGGCAGACAGCTGTACATTCCACCAACAGCTAAAGTCCCCACAGATGACGGTGAGATCACACAACTTCGCCACATTCTTCTTCATGAGTGCCACTCAGCCACTATTTCTGGTCATGTAGGCAAAAATCGCATGCTTCATCTTCTGCGTAGCCGGTATTATTGGCCAGGAATGACAACGGCAGCCATCAAGTACATTCGGGAGTGCCCCGTTTGTCAGCGCCAGAAAACGAGGCGACACAAGCCTTATGGTCAGGCACATATACGATATTCCGTGCCTAAGACAAAATGGCTAGATGTATCTCTTGATTGGATCACTGACCTGCCTATCACCACTAATGGGCACGACAGTATATTTGTGGTAATGTGCCAATTCTCTCATCGCTGTCATCTCATCCCCTTCAGCATGACCTGGACAGCTCAGCATACTGCTTCTATCTATATGCAGCATATCTTCAAGCTCCATGGTCTTCCGAGGAACATCATCTCAGATCGAGACCCCAAATTCACCTCTACATTCTGGCAGACACTGTGGAAATCTACTGGTACGAGATTGTCCATGCGACGTCATCACACCATCCACAGTCGAATGCTGCCAATGAGAGAAGCCATGCCTTCATTGAGGACATCCTCAGGTACTTTTCAAATTGTTGATTCATGATTCGATTTCACCATCCTCTGGTTTATAAACTGATTAGATGGTATTTTTTTTCATCCTCAGGTGTTGTTGCAATGATACTTCAGCCAATTCGTGGGAGGACAAGTTGCCTCTGGTGGAGTTTGCAATTAACAATACCGTTTCTGCATCAACTGGTTATTCACCATTTTATCTCGACTCGATGGCGCAACCACTTTCGCCTCATGACCTGATTATCACTATTCCGCCAGAAGCTCCTGTTCCAATACAAAGAGCTATTCGAGATCATTTTGACCAGTACTCGGCTGTTCATGCCAACGCGGTAGACAACATTTCCCGAACAGCAGAAATTAGCCAAGCCAGATTCAATAAGACTCACATGCCTAAGCAGTTTGCAGTTGGGCAGAAAGTTCTTTTACGGACCGAGTTTATTCAATGGACTGGTTTAACAGAGGCAGGCAGACACTTTAAGCAGCCATATATTGGACCATTCACCATCTCCAAAGTGCTTAGCCATGGACGTGCATACGAGTTAGATTTCGGAAATCTTGATATCCGTATTCATCCGGTACAGCCTGTTTCCAGATTAGAGCTGTACAACGACTCGATCCAAGCACCTTTGCCTCTGCCACAGATGATCACCGAAGAAGGGCAACCACTATTTGAGATATCACATATACTCTCGGATAAGTTCACTAGAGGTGTCAAATACTATTTAGTGCGATATGCAGGCTACGGCCCTGAGCATGACACCTGGGTCAAAGCCACAGAGCTGACCAATGCAGCAGACATTATAGCTGCCTATGAAGGCTAAACATTATATTAAGCCTCATGCCCTTACTTCTTGTAATATATACTAATACATGTCGATCATCTACATAACCTTGCTCTTAATGTTTTATCATTATGTTGCATAGAAGCGGGAAATTGATCCTTCCTTGCTAAAGGTGTAGTGAGCCTTGTTCAAAATCATACCCTTGCACAGATACGCACACATGCGAGATATCATATCTGTGGATAAATAAAAACTGCTATATGCTACCTTTGCCAAAGCCGTGGTTTGTCATCGGATTCTTGGCCAGTCATCCGAGCTACCGGAGATATCGACTGAGGTAGACGGAGTTGTGATCCTAAGTTGTGCTTGACAAACATAACTAAATAAATTTCACATTAGTACGTGGCGAATCCATTCTCACTCATCGCGATAGATGTTCGTCAAAGCGTGCGTACTGGACAAAAACATTGAGGAGCTGAGCAGACCGGTTGAGGATTATAAGTCCAATTCCGTTAAGCAGGGCCACTCCGTTTGCATTAAAACAAGCCCCAAAAATCGGGCTCCCCATGACCGCCTGTGAACCTCCATAGTAGCTTCAGGAGGGGAGGAAGGGTTGGGTGCACTATATAAGGCTGTGGAAACATGTACCCAAGGGTTTTCGTCGATCAGTCGTATATATAAGGCCGAGTATCGTTCGTTAAAACGTCGATCATCGTTCGCAAAGGCGTCGACGGCAAGCGCAATATATATCCGTAACGTAGACTTCGGATGCTTTGAATCGTCACTCTGACGCACGATACGTGTGGATCAATCAGTAATCCAGCGTCAATCTGCATCACGAAACGCAATTCATTGAACCTTGAAACGTCACTCTGAAATACGATACGATTTCCAGAAAGGTGGGCTACATCCTAAGAACTGTAAGGTGAGGGACTAAAGTGGACTCAGTTCCCCCCAATAACCTAAAAACACCATGAGGGACGCCTCAAATCGGTGTAAGAAGACTGGTACCAGGAAGAAGCGACAACAACAAAGACATCATAGACATATACAAAGGTATGCCCGTTGTGAGGTCACAACTCTTTTAAGAGGGGAGATCTGTCAGGGTCATGACCGATGACATATGTGTCATACATGTCATACCTGTCATACATGTCAGACATGTCATACCATGTCATGTCATGTCGTGTCATATATTAGTATGACAGTCGTCAGTACGGTCGACCATGACTGTACATGTCGAGTCGTGTCATATATTATTATGACAGTCGTCAGTACGGTCGACGATGACTGTACATGTCGCCAGATGATAATGTCACATCATCTGGCATCTCTGTCATCGAGAGTTCGTACGTCGAACTCGAAGATGGCAAAGCAAAGATACATCTTGAATACAAACAAGAACCATCTTGGCTTTTAAGCATGTGCGGAACACGCATGCACAGTATGAACGAACTAGTCGTTATTACAATACTGGTCGTTCAACCTACGTCTCGCGTTCACAACCCAATGGCGGTACCATCTACGATGATGGGAGACGTATGGTACAAAGTGAGGAAGCGTTGTGCTTCAGCAGTTCTTCATTCAGAGACTGCAACTCACAACCCGCTATACTGTTACACTTGTGTGTGCCGTTCAACAACACAGTGTTTATTTGATATACTGTATAATATTTGTGGGCTCGCATATCAGCCCTAACATGGCCTCTATCGCATGCAACGTGGCCTCTGTCGCATGCAACCCGACATCTGTCGCATGCAACCTGGCCTCTGTCGCATGCAACCTGGCCTCGGTCGCATGCAACCCGACATCTGTAGCATGCAACCTGGCCTCCGTGGCATGCAACCTGGCCTCTGTAGCATGCAACCTGACATCTGTAGCATGCAACCTGGCCTCCGTGGCATGCGACCGGGCATCTGTAGCATGCAACCAGGCATCTGTGGTATGCAACCAGGCATACGCAGCATGCAACCAGGCATCTGTATCATGCAACCACTCGTCGGCAGCATGCAACCAGATCTTTGTAGCATGCAACCCCTCTGCTCGTACCTCCCGGTACAAAAGACAAGCCGATATGGCAAAAGATATAACCTAATTCTTATATGCAAGTATATGCATTGAGTCTGGACATAGATCCTAAGAACCAGCATAGTTTGGTTAGCATCAAATAAGATATAGAGCATAATATAGAACCTTGCACTATATCTTATTCACAAGTAGTTTCACAGTGTCTGTTAAATGAGGAGGGTTACAGCTGCCTCCCACAAATTATACGAATGTATATGCAAAGGTGTGTCGTGTTTGGTATACGCGCTTACGCGGTAGTATACCGAACACATGGGAGAGTGAAAGGAGGCGTGTGCGCATGAGTGACATACATGCACGCCGCTCCACATCGCGAAACTGCTCCATGATTTTCCCAAGCTCACATAGAACGCCATCTTCGTCGTCCTCATCAGAGTCTTCCTCCGCAACGAAGCCTTAGGCGGAGCCATTCACGTCCCCCGTCGCTCCGCCAAGCCATCACCACCGCTTGCGCACTATACTTCCGCACCGCCGCCGCCCCGCAATCGGCAACCTGATGGAGAACGTGGCAGAGGGTGCGGAGGGTGCGACCGTCTCGGTTCCTCGGTAACGTGGGGAATTTGTCGCCATAGGGGTTTATTATCGCCATTGGGGAAATTTGCCACCACGACAAACAAAAACTAGCCTACGGTTTAGGTTCGTGACGACACACAATGTCACATGTCAAATCGGACTAGAACGGCTGTGGTCTAAGTCGTGCGGCTAGTCGATACTATCCTAACACTATGATCCATAATTTATATGAAAAGTGGTATTTACATACTAGTTCTTGTTTCGTGACCCAAGTGACAGTGACACGGGTTGGAATCCGGGATGTGTAACACTGTGACTGTTGAGTACATTGACACTATCACGGTAAAGATTCTGGCAGGAAATACCCCGTGGAACCATTTTCACGCACGCAAAGGAAAGAGTGCCCCACGGTCGAGACCCGGCCTTTACGCGTGTTACAGATCTATAGATAGGGACGAGAGATGATCCTCGAACCCTTTGACTTGCAGATAAGGGACAGAAGTGAACAAACCCTTTGATGCAGGGGGCCGTGGGAGAATCAACATCTTGTGTTATGAGCGCTATTGTAGGAGACTATTACCATACATAGCGCCACAAATGCACAAGCTTACAATTTTGGGTCTCCGAGGTGGACCTCAAGTGCATACGGCCGTCACTATATCGGTAGGTGATAGTAGGCTCCCACAAAAGACTTGGTTTTCAGGTCGGGAGAGGGGCCGCACCCCCCCCAGATCGTGAAACCATCAGGTCAAAGGAGAGTTCAGATCCCCCAAGGAACAAAGCGTCGGCAGCCTATCTGTGGTTTCTAGTTTCTAACACATAACCTAGCAGATTATGCACGGACTGTGCACGTCCCCATGCTAGCTAAGTCAAGAAGCATACGCTACGCCGCTGCAAGTAATGGCTACCCCAATTCATGTTTTCGAACGCCCTTGACAAGATGTCTGTGAACACGGGTTGCAGAAAGTAAGACAGGCTCCTCAAACCATCCCGTCAACCGGTGCCGTATGCTACAAGCCTGGCGCGTCTCGAGTTGAAAGGGGGAGAGCTCGGGTAGGCCAGACGGCCTTTCAGCCGCCAGCACTCTCGCTCGGATTCAACCCCGTGATCTCATGGCTACCGTCTGAGCAACTTGCCGAGCCAACTTTGACCGACTATCCAACCATACCTGATGGGTTCTGTTACCCATCTGTGAAGGCATACCCCTGGCCGAGCATAGTGCCACGTTATATGTGAGGCGGCCATTAGACTGCTATCACGCGAGCTACTCACCGAGCTCGAGGGCTAAGAAAGTAGGGAAACACCACTCTTGCGGTCGGAGACCATCAGCTCCGCCGGAAGGCCCAGGGCTCTCAAGGTAAAATAACTACACAGGTTGATGGTGTTTAAACAACACCAGTTTTGTTAGAGGGCTCAGCCGACTGTTTATTCGGCCTTCTTGCCAGTTTTCTTAGGGAGAAGCACCTGATGGATGTTGGGAAGCACGCCACCACCGGAAATGGTGACCTGGCCAAGAAGCTTGGAGAGCTCCTCGTCATTGCGCACGGCCAACTGGATGTGACGGGGGACGATGCGGGTCTTCTTGTTGTCACGAGAGGCGTTACCAGCCAACTCGAGGACCTCAGCGGTTAAGTACTCAAGCACTGCGGCAAGGTACACGGGGGCACCCGCGCCCACACGAGTGGCATACTTGCCTGCCTTGAGATACCTGGCAATACGGCCGACAGGGAACTGGAGTCCCGCCTTCGCCGAGCGAGTCACGGACTTCTTCCCGGACTTTCCCTTTCCGCGGCCAGACATGTTTGATCAGTTACTTGAAGTTGAGAGTACTGGTGTGAGTTCCTAAGGGTTGTAATAGAAAACGGAGCCAACGCTTTAAAAGCTTCCTGAGCTGGTGACTTGAAATCTGGGACGGACAGGGCCAGTCGAATGGCCAATCAAAATATCTCAAGGTTATTTCCAAAGATCGATGGTGGCAATTGACAGGGTTTGATAAAGATTATCGATCCTGCACTCTTGTATAAATTGCTTTTCATTGGTCGATGAAGACCTCACTCTCAGCTTGCGTGATGATCCGGAAGTCGTCACTTTTACGACCGCGTGTCTCGGCTATAACTTGAACCGAATTCACGCCAACATTGCAAACCACAAACTTTAATCCCTGCAATACCACACTCAATCTTTCATACCTGAAAATGGCTCCCCCAAAGAAGGCTGAGAAGACCCCGGCGAAGAAGACTGTCGCCAAGCCTACTGATGGCAAGAAGAAAAAATCGAAGAAGTCTGTGGAGTCCTATAAGATTTACATCTACAAGGTGCTCAAGCAGGTGCACCCAGACACTGGTATCTCTAGCAAGGCTATGAGTATCATGAACTCTTTCATCAACGATATTTTCGAGAAGATTGCTGGTGAGTCTGCCAAGCTGGCGAGGTACAACAAGAAGCCAACCATCACTTCCCGTGAGATTCAGACCGGTGTGCGCCTGATCCTGCCCGGCGAGCTTGCGAAGCATGCGGTGTCTGAGGGCACCAAGGCAGTGACCAAGTTTACCAGTGCTTAAGCGCCTTACCAGCCGTCACAACGTGTCAATAAATGGTGTTTGAATTAACACCACCTTTTCTCTGAGTTTTTCTATCTCTCTTCTGTGTTGGCGGTCGGGTCGCGTACACTGTATGAACTGCCGGCACGACTTCGGCGATAGCACTGGTCGCCAGTCTACCTTGGTTCCACTGAAGCCTAGCGGTGGGCAGGCCTGTTATGCCTTGGAAGTGATACGTGTCAGGGTGGCACACGTATGTTTTGAGCCAAGAGGGAGGTCGCCTAACCGGACTTGAGCATGTGCGTTGCTGAGCACGGCCAGAGCTTGATGCAGAATATTGCGTAAACTGAGCAACCTGCGTGTTATAAGAGTACGTAACATGACCACAAGCGCAACGGTTGCGGTACAACAGTAGTTGGAGAGAATTTGCCCTCGTGTAGCTCTGTCCTGCTGCATGGGTGCCAGCGTAAAATCACGCTTATGAGGTGGAACAGACCTTCCCTAAGCTTCTTTGAAACGCCTGGCAAGGCTCCCGTTCGCAGCGACGATATCTGTTGAGTGTTGTAAGCACTTTCATATGCGGCAAGGTCCTGGCATGGGCATCTGCTTGCGTGTGCGGTGTTCTTGACAATCTGCGAGCAACTAGCGGTAGGGACATACTGGGGTGCTGATCACTCAGCTACGCGCCAAGAGATACGTTGTGGTTCCAGCCTTATCATATTTCTCTTATGAACCACCCACTCAACTGGTTTCTTTTAGTTGCCTTGTTTGCATTAGCGCATGCTTGCCTCACTTTTTGGGGTTGCTCTGTAAACCCTCCTTAATCCTGATGTTGACCCCGGTTGATGCCAATTGTCAGTAGCTTGGTTTCAGAAAACAAGCGCTGCATACCAATAGTTTTCCCCCAACTCTTTCAAGTTATCCATGTTATTAGCCAAACCGTGGATTCCGGTTGACCCATTAAACTCTAAAATTGGCCTGCTTTCGAGCTGAGGACATAAGTATCTTGCTCGGGTGCCCAACATACTCGATCAACTCAGTAGCCAGTAGCAGTTCATGGAACTTGCCTAACGTATGGCACTTCACTACCTTTAGGTTGAAATAACTTACTCACTTCGAGGTATGTTTGTGAAAACACCTCTGTGTGCGGTCGTATAGAGGTAGAGGGACGTCAATCGGAACCTTTTTTTTCAGAGACCACTATATATAGTGAATTTCATGGAATATACTCAATTTTTTCCTCAATTGTAGAGCTTTGGACCGTTTATAACGCCCAAAAAACCGTTTATGAAAAACGATTTTCCTCTTCAAGATATTCATTCTAATGTGACATAGGGTATTTTAGGCGATGTCCATGAATCGGAACCACCACTGTTAAGCACCACTGTTAACAAGCTTTTTCCTCATGTTTCCTTTGAAAGTCGCTTAACATTGTTTTTTCTTCGGATACATGTGTTTGATATTGCCACGACGGCCGCGATATATTATGAAACGTAAATAAGTAGGGTATCCACGTGTTCGCAATCTCAAGAGGAAATTATATATGTATATATAAATGCGAAAATATAACTATATCCCATCACAATTTTGCGTTTTCTGGAATTTATATGCTTTAAAACCACTATTTTGAGTGCTTAACACTGGCTTAACACTGTAGTTCCGATCCACGGACAATTCCGATTGACGGCCATCTACCTCTATCAAACAAAAAGTAGAACATTACCAGCTCGATAGCTTGCCCACATTACGATCTTCAAGCATGATTTTGGTTCCTATAAAGACACGTGCATGTTCACGTTACTATATATCCGTATTTGACACTGGGATCATAAGGGAAACCATAGTGCTGGGGGATACGGTAATACCAACAGTGTATACAAACGAATGCTTTATCGAAAAGTGCATGTCACGCAAACTATGGGGGATGTATGAGTTGCAAGGGCTTTAAGCATACAATATCATGGTAGGTATGAACTTCGCACCTCGGTAGTAGGGAAGTTGGGGATGCTTCAACGGTGTGAGCAGTCATTGAAGTGGCGGTCATATGCGCGAGGAAAAAATCAGCGATGTGTACCTAATTGTTTCATCCAATCCCCATTATCGAGAAGTATATGCACTCCGATGGAGTTATTATGTACCACAAGGGTCGCGGGTGTGCTTCTAGTTTCACAATGATTAGGCATGAAAGTCGCACTGTGATAGTGGGGGTAGCTCTAGTCGCAACGAAAAAAACAGTCAGAGGGGTTGGCTCCTTGAACATCGGATTGGACGAGGAAAGAATGAGGTGCGACACATCGTTTCGAAATTTGTTCACGCGATACTATAATGAACAATCAAGGTACGGTACTATAAACCGGATATGTGTCGTAACACGCCGTGTGGTGTATGCGATCCAATAATAATAATAATAATAATAATAATAATAAAACATTTACGCTAGCAAAGGGGACAAAGTCCTGAGAGTGCGGTAACCCTGCAAAGCAGGCTAGTGAAAACACCAGGGGCTACTCCCTCTGCTATAGCGCGCCCACAAAGGGGCTCAACCCACTTTTCAGCAGGGTGACATCTAGAGAAAAAGCTAGGTGCTAAGCAAAAAACTCTAGAGGATGGAGAAGCAGCCATGGCCGGGTGAGTGGAGGGGTGGCTGAAACTGAGCGGTGGGGAGGGAAGTCGAAGAATTAAGGGGGTATTTGGAGACGTTGAGGAAGGGGGTCAAGGTGGGCGGGGGAGGGGGTGGTGGGGAGGAGGAAGGGTGGGGGGGGCTCTGGGGGACAGAAACATTCATTGCAAGACTTTTGAAAATTATTGCAGGAGGGTTTGAAGAAAGTGCGAGGAAGACAGATACGCTGTCCGGCTAAGCTTGCTAAGCATGAAACTGATAATCACATAAACAGTGTCTGGCCGGAGCTTTATGCTCTCGGAAACCCAGACAGTAATAATGACTGTACTACTGTACTGTACTACTGTACAGTACAGTGCTAGGATGTCACGGACACGAACGGAAGCAGGGTCAGGCTAGGGGCTAGTCAGAGCCCATAATAACTAAGCCTAAACCCGAAGTCCAGCACACCACCCGTGGGTGTGACTACCTAGCAAAGCAGGTACAGAATATACAGCCACGAGATACAAACAAACACCTAACATTCACTTCGGTGGAAACCGATCACTTCTAGCTGGGTGCCGGGGTCTTGACCCGGTCATCCCACTACTGGGCTAAAGCTAATCAAGCTACCAGGATGAATTGTAAGAAACTCAGCCACTTTGAGGCTGGTCAGCAGAGCCGAGTTCAGCGGTTGGGATGTGAATACAGAAGAATCCCGAAGTGAATTGCAAACTGTCTGTCACCGATTGAGCACCACCAGACCCAAGTGGGCAAGGTGGTTCCACAGCAGAGAATAAATCAACTGAAGAATTCTGATAAGTAGATTCCCATGGTGTTGTGAACTTTGAAGAAAGAGATGTAAGAACTCGATCGTCGGGCGGCCAATCACGGATGTCCAGAAAGCCAAGTGGCGGATCTGAAGCAAAGAGATCTCCAGTAGACCGATGGACGGTGACTCCGGGCTCAACCAGGCCCCTGTCACCACCGCCCACGGCAACCAGAGATGCCGTAGCACTGGCCAGCAGAGAACAACAGAGCACAGAAGACATCAATGCACACCGGAGAAAACTCGGCGGAGCCCGTGGACGGTACACCGGAGCTGCTGCCGGCGATGCTCCCCTGTCAGAGCCATACTCAAGGGTGCCGAAGGAGTCAAAAGCCACGTGTTGCCCGCCGTCAGAGTCATTGTCAGAGCCTTGGTCGTTGTCAGAGCCTTCAGAGCCAATGTCAGAAGTCTCAATCGTCATGCCAGCAAACAGCGGAGCCGGTGCAGTGTCGCCAAGCTGGAGCGATGGGACAGAACCGGGCAAGCCGAGAGAGCCAGGCACAGCCACTGGTGGGTCATGAGCCGTAGGCACACCACCAGCCACGAGTGCAGAGGGATCCCGAACCGCAGGCGGTGGCGGAATCGAACCCCGCGCATCCGAGTGGAATGTGGCCAAAGGGAAGTGAGCCTCGCCGTCATCGTCAGCTGCCGCATCCTGAGCGGAAGCCGCCGCATCCTGAAAGTGCTTCAGAGATGTGGGCTCAGCCGGCACAAAGGAATGTGCCGACAGCTCGCACACTTCGGGGCGACCCTCCATCGTGCAGAGCGACTCGAAGGCGTGCCCATCCCCCGCGTCATAGAAACGCTGGAAACGAACAGCCAAGCAGTCAGACTCGTAGTCTTCAACTGCACCACAGTAGTGGGCAGAGTGAAGACCGCCGTTGGGGCATTCAGCATGCCAGTGCTTCAAACCACTCTGTGCACACACCGCATTCTTGCAGTGGGGCACGAAGGCACCACTCTTCTTGTCAAACGAGACAAGAGGAGCGGTGCCAAGTGGTTTGACACCAGCACGATGATGCTTAGCAGCAGAGCGGGTAAGGTGCTTGCCCGCAGGCGGAGCCCCTTCCCGTTTCTGCCGCTTCAGGTCACGAATGTCTTGCTGCATGCGCTCCAGCTGCTTCTGCAGACTGGACAACGCCGCAGCTAAGTCAGACGCGCCATCGATCGCCGAATGACAAAGCCGAAACAGGAGTGTCAGAGACTTGCAGGCCATGGCGGAATTGCTCCCGCACACGAGCCTGAATAGTCAAGAGAGACACTCCTTGCCGCTGGTCAGCCCGAGCCAAGGAATTAGCCAATTCACGGTACAAAGCCGAATTGCCGAGAGCCTTGAGAAACTGCCGTTTCACCGCGTCCTCTGGCAAGTTGTGGGAACGCTGAACGTCCCGCAACAGGCCATTGAACTCACGGATGCCACGGTCAGGATCTTTGCTGCTGGGGATGCGGACCGCCAGCAGCAACTCAAAAGAGTCAAAGGGTTCCGAACGCTCCTGGAGCATGCGCACTACCTCAAGGGCAGCGCGCTTGCCATCTCCAGGAACGTCGGACCCAGAGGCCTCAAGCCAGTCACGGGCAGGCGAGCCAGGGCGAGCCAGAAATGTCAGAGCCGAAAGCAACAATTCATTTGCCTCATGTCTCGCCTCAACTGCCATGTCAGTCAAGTCAAATAGGGGAGCAAATGCCGCCGACTGAAGCACAAACTGTGTGTGAAGCTCATGCATTAATTGTGAAAAAATGTCCACAGCGTCGACCTCCGTTCCCGCAAAGCGCTCTGACTTGTCACCTAGAATTTTGGTGGCAACGGTCTTCGCAACCTTCCTGTCGAAATTTTCACGGGCCAGCTGCTTACACTTGTCCAAAATTTCTCTCGCAGCTGCGGTGGTCGGAGCTGGCAGCTGCGGAGTGTGCGGAGTTGCGGCGTGCTGTGCACCGACATCATCAAAAATCGTCTCCAATCTACGGACGCGTGAACGCGTCATTCTATTCGCTGTGGTAACCATTATAGAGAGACAGGGGAGAAGGTTGAGCTGAACAGGGGGATGGTGAGAGAACGCTTACAGCGGCCAGATGCCTTGTAGAAGTCTCAGCTGAATGATCAAAATCCACAGGTCGTAAGCGAATCCATGAGAGCGGCCAAAACTCAGTCACGTGTGGAACGACCTCGCCGGAGCCAGCGGCGCACGAAACAGAATAACCCTCGCTGCGACGATGCTTCTGTAAAATAAAATTGACCCGTCACGAACTGATCTCCTGCGCAGCGAAGGCGAGCACAATGCGTGCCGCCATCACTGCCAAGCTAAAAGGCCATACCGCAAGCGTAATTCACCACCGCCCAAGTGGGCGCTCAACCCCTCCTACGTCCTACTTAGCCGAACATGGCAACAGCAAGGCGCTGTGCCATCATCAGAATCACCGGAAAGCCGGTGCGGCCTATAACCTGCGAGGAAGACAGATACGCTGTCCGGCTAAGCTTGCTAAGCATCAAA
>LGRX02007919.1:0-39429 GCA_001247695.2 Cymbomonas tetramitiformis | reverse complement strand
CGGTCCCCTGACTCACGCGTGACAATCGTATACGATTGTGAAGCTTGGGCACTAGGTACGGCCCCCTGACTCACGCGTGACAATCGTATACGATTGTGAAGCTTGGGCGCTAGGTCTGGCCCCCTGACTCATCACGCGCGACAATCGTATACGATTGTCAAAGCTGAGTCCGAGCCTGCCGTACTCGCAAGCTTTGACAATCGTATACGATTGTAAAAGCTGACAATCGTATACGATTGTCAAAGCTGTGTCCGAGCCTGAGGCCGTAGTCGCCAGCTTTGACAATCGTATACGATTGTCAAAAGCTAGTCCGAGCCTGCGGTCGTGGTCAGTTTTGACAAGCGTGCACGATTCTCAAAACTGTGTCCGAGCCTGGCGTAGTCGCTGCCTTGTTTATTCGCACGAGATATCGCAGGATTCGCAGGAAAATCGATGTTACGCCAAAACTTGTCAGGCCAGTGCAAAGCCAATTTATAGCCTCTACCGGGCTTTGATGCGCATTCACTCCGACATCGATGCAGTTGTCGTGGAGTTTCCTTGTAATAGCTAGCAAGTACGAAGCAGACTACTGTGACGGATTATAATTTCTATTTTACTTATAATAACAATAAGACGAGCTTTTTTTTGAAATATCTCGCCCACTTCCTCTACGACCCCCCTACAAACTTGGACTAGAGTTTGGAAATGAAATAAGGGCCAGGAGGAGGGGCTTGCCAGCTTGTATCTGCAGCTTGTATTATAATAGAGGGTTTTTTTTTGAAAAATCTTGCCCTCACTCCTGGTCCCGAAAAAGTGGGTAAGTGGGGAGGGGGGGGGATACCGACTTGTGGGATTCCGAGTTTCCGCTTGAGTGGGGAGGGGGATTCCATTTTTAAAATTTTGCTAATTTTCTAGATTTTTTTTTTGCTAATCTTGCTCTATGTTAGATTTCAGATATCAGTTTTTGGAATGCTTGATTTCAGATTTTTTACATCTGTCATTTTGCTCTACGTTAGATTTCAAAACTGGTTCGGACCCGTACGGTTAATCATACTCGAATATGGATGAGTGACAAACTCTTCGCGAATATCCAGGCAGGGTTATACGACATGCAATAGGATACACGATCTCGGCGCTAGGTTCGGCTCTCTCTCACGTGTGACAATCGTATACGATTGTCAAGCTTGCACCGTACGGTTAATCATACTCGAATATGGATGAGTGACAAACTCTTCGCGAATATCCAGGCAGGGTTATACGACATGCAATAGGATACACGATCTCGGCGCTAGGTTCGGCTCTCTCTCACGTGTGACAATCGTATACGATTGTCAAGCTTGGACCGTACGGTTAATCATACTCGAATGTGGATGAGGGTGCTGATACATGCAATGGTATAATCACTTTTCATCAAACATACCAAAAGTACACGTGAAACCTTTCAGAGCAAATTTCTAATAACATAGTTACCGTTCGATCACTCAGTTTGGCAATTTTTGCACCTCAATACTAAGGCAGTGTAGCTGTCTCTTCTCGACTCATGCAAAACATTCCTTAGGCGATTCTTACACCTCAATACTAACGCAGTGTAACTGCACCTTCTCGACTCGCGTAAGACTTTCCCATCGGTGTTCTCGATCACTACAAGCTGCTATGAGTAATTACCTCTGAGCACCATTCTTGTGCTGCGGCAAAAACTGTGTCCTACAGTTCTCCATCCTTAGGGACCTTCCCGCTTACACTTGGCATCATTCCACGTTACTCATTCACGGAACGTTAACGCGCCAGACTTCCGCAGTAGCTCAGCCGTCAACTCCAAACAGGTTTACGTTTGTATTCTAGCTAAGCAACTAGAGATCGAAGTTGTCCGGAATTCCAGGATAATAAGACAGTATTTTGCGAACTTCTGAGGATAGCAGGGATGGCTCGTGAAGGTATCCCACACTCGTAATGATCGGAATTTCGAATATCTCGGAGTACAGCCAAAGGAAATGCTTGCAGGGAGCAGGTCGGGTCCTCGCCATATCTCGAAAACACGGACACGAACAACGGTATTCTCGTCCAAACTCCAAGAGGTATTCACGGCCATCGGAATCGGGGTGACAAACTCGGAAGTTATACACGGTTGCACCACCAGGAACACATTTCCGGATTTGAGTCAGTGCAAGCTTATCGGTCTTAACCATGCCGTGGAGCGCCTTATAGAAATTCTCTATCTTCTTCGTCATGAAACCCTTGCCACTCGCTTTCACCTTAACACCGTTGCGAAGTCTCTCCTCCACGTCCATCTCCGAATTCTCCGAACTCACCAGATGTCCTCGAGCCTCTTCTGGGGTCACATCCTCATGGGCAACGCAAACACCAAGAGAACAGAGACGAGTCTCCTCACTTTCCAGGATCTTTGTGTCCGGTGCAACAAGAAGTTTTGGTACACGGTTCACCCCCCCCTCGGGCAGTCCAGGCATCGAAACGTGACAACAATACCATGGGTTTTGAACACATTTCCACGAACAGAATATAATCCTCCGGATCGGGGGAGTGGTCCTCACTTCGCGAACTTGACCCTTTCGAAGAGTTAAGTTTTTTGCTGGAAAATAATAGGTCAAGCTTCCGGTGTACCCAATAGTCAGCTGCCCTTTCGCGATTGGGATGTCGTGACGAGAACCATTAGACTTCCGTCCATAGCATTTACCGTTAGTGTCTGCCCGCATGACGTGAAGCAGGGAAGGTTGGAAGTCCCCACCAGCTTCCGGGTAAACGCGAACTAAAGCACGCTCCGGACGTGCCGCCGAGGTAGGTCTTTCCGCCGAGGTAGGTCTTGCCGCCGAGGTAGGTGGTGCCGCCGAGGTAGGTCTTGCCGCCGAGGTAGGTCTTGCCGCAGAGGCAGGTGGCACCGCCGAGGCAGTGCGCGTCTTCTTGGAGGCGACGCCTTCCGAGGGAAGTTCCGCAGGGCGTTTGCGCGAAACCCCCCCATGGTTTACCTTATCTGGACGGTGGGTATCCGTTGCAGGGATGCCCCTCTGTGGAAGCCATCCTGTCGCGCCAGCACGAACTGTTTGCATTAATTCGCGACCATCTGCAAACTCTGCCTGAGTAAGGACGCCTTTAACCCACTTATCCTCCAATGAACGAGCCATACTTTCTTGATTGCTGCCCAGTTAGCACCTGTGCCCCAAATATTAATCAGTTCTTGAAAACCAAGTATACCATGCATAGGTTTACACGGTGCTGACAATCGTGTACGATTGTCAGAACGTTATAATGTGCAAACTCCCACTTTGAAAACTATGATTATTGACTTGCCCAGTATTTCATGCCGCTGACAATCGTATACGATTGTCAACGGTTCCCATAATCGTATACGATTGTCAGAACCGTGTAACTTACAAACTCTCCCATTGAAAATTATGATCTTTAACTTACCTGCTGCATCTCCCATGAAGCCATAGAATAATACTTCCGCACGCGGGTGTTCGGCTGCTACCGTCTTCTTCACCAATGTCCAAAACAGTACCTGTGTTTCGGTACAGTCTTTGGGTACGTTCATGGTGGCAATAGTGAGCAGGGCGTTGGCCTCTATGGAGAACACGTGCGCCCCCATCGTCACCCAATCCCCAGAAACCTTGCGATGTACGAAATCCAAGTGGACGTACGCTGAGCGAAGGTAGTCGTCACTGCTGTTCGGGTGCATGCGAAGCACGAGATCGACACCTCCATCCACTCCGACACTGGACATAACGAACGTGTGAGCAAAACTGTCGATGTTCCCCTCGTCCGCGAAAGATTGTAGTAGCCCCTTACCGTGCTGAGCAGCCCATTCGAAAACGGCTTTCATGCCCTCATCCTGTCGACGACCTCGCACGAAATTCTGGTCCACTGCCTTATCAATCACTTTCATTTTCCTCGCGATGTCAGGTAGCTGGCTAGGGTCAAAAGAAGAGTCTTTTGGAAAGACGGTTTCCGTGAGTAAAGTCCTTTTCACGTCGCAAACGTTTCGCACTCCACCGGTATTTAGAACCTCCGCAGCCCTAGTCTTAGCCGTTTTTATCTCATTCACGCTGGGGTTGTCGGTGGTCAGCACGGAATGGTTGTGTGCATCGGTGCCGGTACTCAGAACGAGGATGTTCCAATCGGAGTCTTCTTCGGTGGTTACACGAAACGGGCAATTGCCAGAATGAATGGGCTCAGCGTTGCAATGGGCGCAAGCCAGATTGCGGTTTTTAAAGGTACCGGTGAAGTCGGAATGGTTCCGGTCTCCCGTTTGACGATATACGATACATGCATCGTTGGTACAGGATAAAGCCCCACCGCATCGCGTAGTTCTAGTGAGTCGGCCTTTGATACGCTTTTTGTCGGAAGAGCGCAGCCAGGTCTGCGGATCGTATTTTAAGAAATCTCTCCAAGGAGAGAAAACTCCTGCACGTGGCTTATAAACTACCCCCGGAAGAAGAGGCACTGGCAGTTCGTCGACAAGCTCTTCAGGCTGAACTGGCGCTACGTCTTGGGACAAATCCACGTGCTGCGAAAAATCAATCGGAATAGCTGGTCCGGTGTAGGCTGTATATTCCGATTTGACCTTGTGCTTGAGCTTTGGTTCTATTCCCGCGCTGGAGGATTTCGTAGATTCATTCGAGTCTTTTGGAGGTGGAGGCGATTCGGTTAAGTCACAAACAAAATGTTCTTGCTTTATTTCACGGCGAGGCGGAGAAGCTGATGCTTGGGAAGATTCGTGGGTTTCGACATTCACACAACCGGTCTTCGCGTCACTCGTAGATCCGGGGGTTGAGCTGACACCACCGATCACAAGTACGACAGCTCCGTCAGGGAACACGGTACCGAGCTCGACAGTTTGCACATCTTCTGTGCTGCGCATGTGAAGAAGCATCGGGGTATCGGTAAGGGTTGGAAACAAGGCCTGTAGTAACTGAAGAGAGATTGGCACCGCATGCGGGACATCCAAAGCATGGTTACCGTATCGCAGGGAAGTCGGCATGGTATCCTAAGGTACCATGAGAAATGAATTTTTCTATTATCGGAAGACTCTATATAGACATGGGTTCAGTGTAAATTTTGAAGAACCAAGCATTCAAGATATTTGTTTGGGAAACAGTTCTGACAATCGTATACGATTGTCAGAACTGTTGGGAGGGAGGGGGGAGGACTATGTACCCCACACCGCTCTGACTCACCGCTCGGACTCACCGCTATATTTCCCTTAAGCATGAATTTTTTTTAAATTTTCTTAAGTATGGGAAAACGCAGGCGTCGACGCGGACCGACGCGTTACACTCCTTAAGTATGGGCTTAAGTATGGGAGCCCTAATTTCGAAAATCTTAGAATGTTAAGAATGTTTGGTCCGTCCGTCCGTCCGTCCGTCCAAGAATTTGTCTTGACGGACGGACGGACGGACGAAATCTTGGACCAATATCACCTCTCCCGCCAACGAGGACATCTTTGACCTCGTGGACGTCACCAAGGAGGTTCACCCGATCTTCAACGACATTTTACTTCGTGCTTTGGTCTCTTTGACCACGCCCCACTCTCCAGCTCGAAGGTGGGTTGACGCTTCCGCTCGGATCTCTCCGCGCGACGGTAAGCGTGCCCTTCTGGAAATCACCAAGCGACTGCTGCCGCCTGGGCATCGGCCGCTCCGCCACCACGAAGAGCTCTTAAGCATTTCTTTTAGTTCGTCTAGTGACCCTGAGCCCTTGGTTGCCCAATTTGACGAATGTCTGAAGGCTATCGCGGCTAGCGGAGCGGGTCCCCTAGATGACGAAGCAGCCAAAAGGCAGCTCCTGGCAGCGCTGGACGCCGAGTTTTACAAGGAGGTGATCACCCCGCTCCGCCTGGACACCGAGTTGGCGAAGGTGAGCATCGAGGAGGTGTACACTCACGTTCTAGAGGTGTGGTGGTGTGCGAACCCTAATGGCCCTCCCACCCGCCACAAGACAGCCGCGCCTGTCCCGACGCACACGCCTCTCGGATTGGCTTACGCAGGTGACGGACAGGGTGACATCTCGGACTTCCTCGAGGAGTTCGCTCGTATCATTGGTGAGGCCTCTACCCTACTCACCTCCCTCCGTCATGACGAGCGCGGGATTGCACCCGACACACCGCCGCCACGGACGCACGGAGTGATTTTCACCGTAGGCATGGGGGCGGTGGTGTAAAATTTCCACCGTCCAAGTGGCGCGACGAACGAAACCGTCGGACCGACGGTAAGTTTCACGGACGTAATCGTCACGTGGGTTGGAAGCAGCGCTTCGCGGCATCCCCGCTCCCGAAGGGCGGGAATTGGCCTCAAGGCATGAAGCCGCAGGGTGCTAGGAGCATTTCTTTTCACTCCGCATCCTCGGCCTTCGTTCAGGAGTGCCCACTCTGCCCTGGGCACTTTCACGACACTGCACGTTGCCCTGAGGTGTGTGGTTCGTGCGATGTGGACCTACGGAATGCCGCCATGGACCTAGACGAGGTGGTTTCGGCCTTTCAAACCGCCTTCGACGACGAGAACGACGAGGACTTCGCTGACCTGTGCCACGAGCACGACCAGCCACTGGTACGTACGGATCCTGAGCCCTTCACCTATCCGGTACGGCACGACGTGGGGCTACGTGCCCACTATGCGGGCTTGGGTCGTGGTTCTTCGGGCGACGGCATGGAGAATGTACTATCAGATGCGCGAAGCGTCCTTGCGTCCCTGCGGTCTGCGGCTACGGCTGCACAGGTCGGTGGTGCTACCGACACCGGTAAGCAACCACCGCTACACATCGGCACTTTGTCTGTGCCGCAGGTGGTGTGCGATGCGCCACCACCACCTGCCAATCGCGAGATCGACGCTGGACTTTACCCGGTTTCGGCATCGGACCCCGCTTCTTTCGATTCTCCTTTCGAGGAACCGCTACGGGTGTCCTTTATGGACCGGGTAATGCCGGCATGCCCTGAGGCCTCCCTTAAGTTGTGCTCGATTGACTCGGATCACGAGCCGATTCACCCGGGGGAGCTTTCCGTGATCGACGATGACGACGGCTCCGACGGTTATTCCTTTTCCGGAGACGAGATTCCCTCGGCCCCACCGGCTACACGGTCACATGTCGGTGTGGCAACATTGCCGAGGGTCTCCTCTTTAGCATCTCTAGCCCTGCCCGCACTCATGTGTCTTGCATGTGTGTCAGCGGTTCAGGGTTCGGTGGTGCTCGATCGAGCCCCTGAATTCACCGCAGCAGTACATCCCACTGGGGTGACTGCCAATTTCGGTCTACCTGCCTTGCCGTACTGTTTTACTTTCGGCATTTCTTATCCTTCTGAGGTTCCGGCAGATTTACATTCTGATCTTCAATTTTCGGAGTTCCTAATTTTGCTCCACGAATCTTTTCCTGGCTCTGACTTCTGGACTCTGGCTTCTGGCTTCTGGTTCTGGACTCTGGCTTCTGGACTCTGGTTCTGGATTATGACTTCTGGACTCTGGTTCTGGTTGAACTTCTTTGACACTGACAACTTCTTCAATTCTGGTGAACTCTGCAACTTTGTAGACCGCTTTCAAAGTGGCCGAGTATCTGCAAAATTGAGCTGTAGGAACTTAGCTTGCAAGCAGTATCCTAGCAGCAGATTTAGGGAGGGACCGCCCTGGCTAAAGCACAGGCCTCCCTCTAGCAGTTTCCAGCTCTTAGCTGTTTGTTGTTTCGGAACAATTTGCTTTGTCTGTGCTCCGCTCTCTGCCACCTGTAACAACACTATGTACAGTCACAGGGTGGTGTGCTGGATTCAGTGACCCGTAGGTCATAACTTATCTGACTCCCGTTAGCTGTACCAGTACTCGTACAGTACTAGGTGACAGATCCCTAGGTCACAGACACCTTATATTCGTTTAACTCTTATAATCAGTTTACACTTGTATGAAAAGTATTCAGTGACCGCCCCGATATAATACGTTATATTATATCTCACATATGGCAAGCGATGGTTCCCTATTTGCCGGTAAAAAAATCAGCATGCAGTGGTGCAGCATATGCCATAAAAAACTTTGACAACGATATGCCACTTGTTCGGAAGATGAATATCCCTCCCTCAAGAACTTTCGCCGCACCGGGGCTTCTTATCAAGGAAGATATCCAAAAACCTAGTAGCACATCTGCTGAAATTGCGGGACTGCGATTCTTACTCACAGAACAAAAAGAGAAACTCCTCAAATCCATGACTCCAATGGTACATGCCATTGACTCCATGGTCGCAATATCTGCTGTAACAAAGGATGGCAGATCCATGAGTGCTCGGGACAAATTACGTGAAGCCAATCGCAGAGATGTGCAGGCTGTTCGCCTACTGTTAGAAGAACTTGGCTTCTACAGCGAAGGAGACCACAGTAAAATCATCCTCAAATGGATTAGGGGTCACAATAATGACAAAGTCCGTGACAGAGTGGACCGTACTGCCAAAAGAGCCTCATTCAGAGGGGGTTGTTTAGACATCTCCCGCTACGACCCTGCCGAGGAACTGCCCTTCTCGTTATTCTTTTTTGAGGTCCCTATTTTAGGTGATATCCGCAGTGACATTAGAAGAATTCAACGTCTCTCACACTATCATAATTGGAGAATTCTACAGTCTCAAGGGAAGTACTTGAGGATGCTCAACGAGAATAACACCACCCCCACTAAAGACATTTCCAAAATAACACCTAAAGCTTTCACTGCTTCTAGAAGCAGAGAACTCCTGTGTGTCCTAGCCTCTCCAGCACGGTTATTTAAACTGGGGAAAATCGTATCTGAAAACTGCCCCTACTGCCAACAGAATACAAAATGCACCTTCGAACACATCCAACTTGAATGCTCAGGACATAATAATAGTTTGTATAATCTTAGAACAACCCAGGATGTCGAACTAAGGAAAACCATTGCTGAAGAAATCTCAGAAAAGCCTAAACTCCTAAAACCTGGAAAAGGTACCACACACATCAAAACACAGCCATCGAAACTTTTTCCACTTGCTGACCTAAGACAGGAAATGAATGAGGAATTATAGTTACACGCTCTCCCGGAAGCTAGCATGTATCGACCATCAAGTTCAAAAAAGAATACCGTTGCTGTGACCGCAAAACCCGAAGTGGACCATGTCACGGGAACAATTAAATATCCCGAACTCCAATATGTCCAAAAGAAAGAGTTTTGGAAACTTTTGGAAACTTTTGGCCTGGCACCGCCTTTCCAACAAAGCAGTCCCATGCTCACTTGCGGAGTACTCGAATAGGGCACATGATATTCATGAAGCACTCAATGCATGTAAGTTTGAATCGGGAGACCCTAAAAACTGCTACGCAATCAGAAGAAGCCTCTTAGATAATTTGGTGGATGACAGAAACCTAGACAAAAACGGTTGTGAACTTTTCTCCAACCCACTAAATGCCCACCCTAGAATTCACTCGAGAAGATGCATACCCACCACAAGAATGAAAAAAGCCCTCAGGCCCTTCTGCCATCATGGGAAAATTGGCTTTGATGGTCTCGCTTGGGATGCCTACGTGGACCCGATAACAGGCATTGGCAGAATCGTTTATGAAAATCCTCCCTTCGATGGAAAAGATAAGGGCAAATCTTCGGCGGTTATGACTACCTTGGAAATGGGACATAAAGCGGCCAACACTGTCCCTGGATTTTCAGGAACATGGATCCTTCCGCTGTCTCCCAAAAACCAAAAAAGATGGTTCGATAATAAAGGCTTCAAACTTGTTTTCAGATTCCCGCATAACACTATCCCATTTATCCCACATGGCTATTGGACGGGTGATGACCCCTACGTTCTTCCAGGTGGTGGATGCTATAAGGATGACTTTTCGGATGTTGTTATCATAGCTATAGACAGTGCACCCAGTGATACCCAACCAGCCTTTGACTGGAGGCCTACACAGAAAAAGATTGCCGAATGGTTTCTTATCGTCCTTCCCAAGTCCAGAGTCACGAAGAAGAGGCTAGAATACACAGGAGTCAGCCTTGATATTTGGAATGAAGCTCTGAACGAAAGCGACAAGGTGCTTCCCTCTTCGCTTTGTCCATGGCCCACTCAAGACCTTCCTTATCATCAGAGTGATATTGAGCCCTATTATGGTGGTCACCACGACACGACAATCACCAATGCAAATTCCAAGCCCTTCACAAGCACCGTGAAATGGCCCAAAATTCTTACACTCATGGGATACCTCCCTACTCTTTTTGATACTGTCCTCAACACGATAGGTGTTCCTCGTGGTAAGATTAAACCTCTCCTCAAAAAACTTTCAAGAATTTGTAGGCAACACACCAAAAACAGGCGAGACGTGTTTCTGTTAAACGCCACCACCACCTTAAACACTGACCCACATACAGTTGACATCTCGAGCAATGAAACCATGACAGAAATAGAAGCCGTGCAACAGTCAAACGATTTTCTTCAAACTCTCTTGCAATAATTTTCAAAAGTCTTGCAATATAAGATGGTTTGGGAGCTGGGAGTGTAAAACTCCCGGCTCCCAACAAGACCCCAAGGGGAGGGACCGTCCCCCCTCCCCTCTCCCGCCCCCCTCTCCCCGCCCACCCCGGCCACCTTCCTCAACGTCTCCAAAACCCCCTTAATTCTTCGACTTCCCTCCCCACCGCTCAGATTCAGCCACCCCTCCACTCACCCGGCCATGGCTGCTTCTCCATCTTCTAGAGTTTTTTTGCCTAGCACTTAGCTTTTTCTCTAGATGTCACCCTGCTAAAAAGCGGGCTGAGCCCTTTTGTGGGCGCGCTATAGCAGAGGGAGTAGCCCCAGGTGTTTTCACTAGCTTGCTTTGCAGGGATACCGCACTCTTAGGACTTTGTCCCCTTTGCTAGCGTAAATGTTTTATTATTATTCACACTGCTCGATAATTGTGGATACAAACGACGATTGTACAAAAGTCACGGCATCAATCAAAGCAGGGGAATTCCAAGATGAAATTTCGTGTTATCGTGATTTGAGAACCTGCTCGTCGGTGGATCAATCATTTTTGATTTCAGAAGCCTTGTTCGAAATCCCAGTAAAACGGGTCCCGCAACGCTGGGACATAATCTTGGATAAAAATATCTGGGATTCATCGAGAGTCCTCTCGTCTAACCTGGGCACAAAAGCATGCAAGGACTATGAAAGGCTCCATAGATTAAAGATATCGAGATTAAAGGCTCTATAGATTTGTCGCGGATAACAACTTGGAGCTGAAGGTGGTTTCCTTTGCAAGGGGACTGGATGGAGCGATTGTAGTCCCGGATGAAGAGTCTCATTATTCACTGATGCCACGGTTCTCTCCTCTGTTGAACATGATGTTTGGACGGCACAACATCGACTACTTCGCACCAGCGGCTAATGTTCAGGGATGCCCCAAAATGCGATTTTGCTCAAGGCTGCAAGAGAAAGAAGCTTGTGACACCAATGTCTTTGCCTATCCACTAGCGGAACTAAGCTGTTATGCTAATTCGCCTTTTGCATTAATGGGACCGTTCCTGATGTATCTAAAAGAACAGAAAGCGTCAGCCTCTGTGGTTGCTCCACAGTGGGATGGTTTCTCTCCGGATGGGTTCTGGTGGACTGCGTATAATAAACTGTGCAAACAGAAGTTCAGAATCGCTGAAGCAGGAGAAGTCTGTTTCCAACAACTTAGAAATGGAAGATGGTTAGAGGCAGGCCCACTCCCGTGGGCGGTCTGGATTTTTAGATTCGATTTCTTTGTTTTTGAGTACTTCGTATTCAAAAACAATAAATCATGTAATATATTAATAGCCTCCTTGAGTAATCCGTTTGTCTTGGAAAATAAATTGATGTGAGCACCGGTAACTTTCGGGGAAGGGGCACAATTTGAAGTTGACAGGGTGGTGGCAAGAGCCTGTTGAGAAAAACCCCGGACTGGGCCGCCATACAGCTAAGAACGAAGGAGCTTCATGAAGCAAGGGCCCGAGATGTGTACCAATCGGCCAAACTCCGGAATTTGCGGGCCCTAGGGGAATTTCTGGCTTGCATGACCCCACCAGAATCATTGGATTCGTGTACAGCGCATGCAACACATCTTATGGTATCTTATTTACTTGGAACAGTTCGGTAAAACTAACGTGCATTCGGTCACGTGTCCTCAACTAGGAGGGTGTAGTTGCCCGGTCAGACAAGCCGCAAGTTCGGCGAATTCCCTTATCGGCAGACTTTCTAGTGCCTTCCAAGATTTCGGAAGGTGTGGGTCGGACAACCCGTGCACGGGTAGAGTGGTTAACCCTTAAACCGTTTCCTGGGTCATATATGACCCAAGGGTACCAAAAATTGATTTTTGAAGCCGTCTGAAATCCAAAAATGCATTTGAAAACAGGTTTGAAAAGGTCTCCCTTATGCGCATCGAACTGCGTGCCCAATGTCTCTCAAAACTGTCGCATGCTTGCAAGCTCGAACGATGAAGAGTGTGAAAATCGTTTGACACAACACACGGTTATGGTTTGCGCGTATAAATACACATGCTCAACCCTATTTAGGTCACGTTACATCTTCAACACATAGCTAGGCGTTATGCAAAACATGCTAGGGTCATGATTAGGGTTTACACGGGGCAGTGGATACGCATTCAGCGCCGCAATGCGTGAGATATACATTCATTGGTGACATCGCATTTTCACTCGATGCTCAATTTTGAACAATACAGTACGATGCGCCTTTGAAATACGTTTCAAGTGGTATGCTCAAAACGCAAATCGGCCTTCGTATGCGGCGGGTATATGGAAAACACTGACTTCAACCAAAACCAAAAATAGTTATGACGGTTTAGGGGTTAAGGTCTATGAAACAACGGCCAGGAACGAACAACTGTAAGCAAGAATCACCCCAAATCAGGCGACACCACTATTCAGTTGTACGATCGACAAACTAGCGATCGACAAACTAGTCTTAAACAGGAAAGATATTGTAGGACTTCTTGAAGCAAACGGATACAGCACAAACGAACTCGTGCACGCGTGCATCAATAAAAACAAAGCTAGAACCGCTATCAGCACCATTAAGGGTGACACCACTGATCTTGATCTTAAACGGGATAATACTGACGGCAGCCCCATAACAGTGAGTAAGCTCATAGCTAAAAATAAAGAGGCAGACAATATAGAACAATGTCTGAAATGGCACAACAAACCCAAGGAATGGTGGATTCACCTTAATAGCCCATGGCATGCAGCTCACTTACTCTCTAGAGGAAAGGGGATGCCGGAAGGTGGTCTCAACTTAGGCCATAACGACAAAGATAACATCTGGCATATAGGTTCGCCTCACCTTTTAAATAAGAAAGATGTTAATGCCTATCTCAAACGACACCTGTCATTCAGCTCACTCGAAGTTAAGAAAATCACGAAATCCAACACAGATGAGCACATGACCAGCTGGAATATTCTCCTACAACCCCATATGCCTGCTAAATTCTGGAACCTGTACGGATCTGAGATGCATTCGGAAAAAATAGATTGCACCGCCCATTTATTCCAATACGCTACAGGCTGGGTGTCTTACACTGAAAGACTACATAGCACACTCGAAATGGAAAATGGATCGGAAGCAACTAGAAACGGCGGCACTGGCCTCAAGGAAATGCACCCTGACGCGACATGGGATACCCTGCACAAATTGGCACATCAGGCGGCAAGTGACGCCTTTGGCACCAAGAATTTGAACATAGCTGGGAGGTCTGAAAAACCATCAGCAGTATCTAACTATATATACAAATGGCTAAACACAGTTCGCCGCATCATCAAATATTTGGACACAAGAACTCATGCAAGCAACATTCCTAAGCAAGCCAAAAAAACTGCCCGCACGCTACCTTTTGCCTCGCTCAAACCCAAACACAATGAAACGGCAGCCACATGGGAATCACGTTTGCATGAAAATTATGTAATAATCAGAAATGCTTTTCAGAAAAGCAGAGACACTGACATTGAACGACGCAATCTCCGAGAAAAGGAAGCCCTGCAGCATCTTTTCTCAACTAACCTTTCGAGGTTTCTAGACACAGTCATGGGAAAGATGAAACCTACTGAAAAAGGTGCAGCCGCTACCCCAGGTAGTGATGGAAAGATACCTGAGACAAAGACAGAAAGACTAAACACAACACTAGATGAATACAAAAATAAAAAACTATTTTCTACTAACCCGAACGAGCCAGATGAACTCCCACAGTGGCTCACTGACATTCTAAAGGACAGCCCTAAAATCCCCGATACGGCCGCTGCTAGACTACTGACAGAAATCACGCACAAAGAACTCCAACAAGCATACTCGGACTGTGGTATCTCCACAGCACCAGGACCCTCAGGAATGAGATACTCGCAGTGGATCAAGGGCCTAGAGAATTTTCAAGAGGTTACTGTCTCACTTTTTAACCACATTCTTATAACTGGGAAATTTCCAAAGAGTGCAAAATCTGGAGTCATCCTTCCAATCCCTAAAAATCCCTCTGCACCATGTACAATAGAAAACTCTAGACCCCTCACAATGTTGGAAACGGGTCTTAAACTATTTAACACAATAATTGCTAACCGTCTCAAAACAATACTTAACACTCACCCCATTCTCTTTCCCATTCAAGATGCGTTTCTTCCGAATAAAAACATAGATGACTCACTTCAAATTCTGAATGAAGTAATTTCGGATGCCAATAGATACGACAAAGACCTCCACGTAGTTTACCTGGACCTCAAACAAGCATTTGACAGAGCTGAATTCTGGATGAGCAATTTAGCGCTGAGAAAGCTGGGACTCCCATCACAAATAATCAACATCATCTCAGACATTACCAATGATGCTTCTAGAATGGTACTCACCGAAGAAGGCCTCACGGATGAATGGTCCCTAGAATGTGGAGTCCCCCAGGGAGAAGTTTTGAGCCCACTAAGGTTTGTAGCCATTATGGACATTCTGGCAATTTGGTTAGCAAAAAGAGCAAACGGTGTAAACCCGACAGGATCCACATATGGATATGAACTGAGCTCGGAACGCCATAGACCAGACAAACCAGGAAATAATGTTATTCCTCCCTCCCAAAACCTATTAGAAAAGGACACCACTTTAAATATCTTTGCACGGTTCTTTTGTGATGACATCATTCTCGTGGGGAAAACTAAAGACGAAGTTCAAGACATGCTAGGTATAGTTAATGAATTTATGAGCTTCATTGGTATTCCCATCAATGTTAAGAAATCCAAATACTCTTACAGAAAGCGCATTAAACCTCAGGGCAAAACAGTAACGCGATATGACCCGTCCGATGATTTACTCATCTCAGGGGGTCACCTGGAGCCCAATACAAATGACTCAAGTCCTTCCATTGATTCGAAATGGATACCCCCTGAGTCACCAGAATTCCTCGATTTCTCCAACAGCAAAGAGGTAAACAGATATCTCGGAGTATGGTTTGCACTAAATGGGGAATGGGACAAACAGGCGGAAATCCTTATCGACAGACTTAAATCTACTCTCACATCCATCCAACTGCAACACATGACCCTACACCAGCTAAGATATGTTATAAATGCGGTTGTAGTTCCGAGGATGGCATATCCCCTTAAAGTTACCTCAGCAATTGCCAACTCCTCAAAGAATGTCGCAATTGAATTAGACAAAATGATAGCTTCGTTTATAATTAAATATTTGGGCTGCCCAGTTGACACCAATCACCAAATAATCTGGACAGCAGTCTGCCAAGGCGGGTACGGTATTGATAGTGTCTTTGATGTTGTAACCGCGTCGTGTATCACCGAAACTATGAACACCCTGTGTTCTGCGGATGAACACGAATATTGGCAACACAACCACACGGACCGTATCACTGATCCCCACCTCATCTCACTATACCGTAGAAATAGCAATCTATGGCTTAAAATAATAATTCATAACATGAACAACGAAATGGGTAAAAATGTTATATCGGGTTTCCCCTTATCGCACTATGCAACCTACAGTCATACTAAAGACAAACGCTTTAACTGGTTTAGGCGCACAGGTCACATTATGGCAAAACTTGGATACGCTATTGACTCTAAAAATTACCCTGAAAATGAAGCGGGTGAAACCACATTAATCACCACCCTTCCCAGACAACTCTACATGTCGAGGAATGTTACCTCCGCAATACAAAAATACAACCTCAAGCACACAGGTTCCTTTCTAACTCCCTGCGGTGGGATGTTAAAAAACTGGCAAGAAAGTAAAGGCTTTTTCAGGCTGAATGGTAATAGACCCCCCGGATGGCTAACCGAAATCGAAAAGGAAATGCTTCAAAACCCTGTAGATTTGGACCCACAGGCTAGATATGTCAAGAAACAATATAGAGACAACATAGTACCCCCCGACACGGGTGAATTTCATTGGAAAGGAAATGGTGACCGAAATTCCATCTCTCTTATTCACATTACCAATATTGACTTAGAGGCCATGTCAATACAATATACAGAATACAGTAACAATGCCATAAACCCTAATGTCTTTGTCAGAATCAAAGGTACCAACAATCTTCAATACGACTTTGAATATAGCATCACCAATGACGGTTGCATCCTAATTCCAGCAGGTTCTATTTTTGAATATAATGACCATATGGACCCGCCCTCTTCTGTCCTTGCAACAGTTAGTGATATCAACTCACACTATGATTACATCTCAGACATACAGTATGAAACCATTATTGCCAGAATGAAAAACAAAACTGCGGAGGAAGAAAGTGAATACAGCTGCCCTAGCGACTCGGAAGAAGAATCCACCCCCAACGCCGAAAAGATCAAACAAATGGAAGACTATGATATGGCAAGCGATGGTTCCCTTTTTGCTGGAAAGAAAACAGCATGCAGTGGGGCAGCATATGCTATAAAAAACTTTGACAACGGGATGCCACTTGTACGGAAGATGAATATCCCCCCCTCAAGAACTTTCTCCGCACAGGGGCTCCTTATCAAGGAGGATATCCAAAACCCGAGTAGCACATCTGCTGAAATTGCGGGACTGCGATTTCTACTCACAGAACAAAAAGAGAAACTCCTCAAATCCATTACTCCAATGGTACATGCCATTGACTCCATGGCAGCAATATCTGCGGTAACAAAGGATGGCAGGTCCATGAGTGCTCGGGACAAACTACGTGAAGCTAATCGCAGAGATGTGCAGGCTGTTCGCCTACTTCTAGAAGAACTTGGCTTCTACAGTGAAGGAGACCACAGTAAAATCATCCTCAAATGGATTAGGGGTCACAATAATGACAAAGTCCACGACAGAGTGGACCGTACTGCTAAAAGAGCCTCATTCAGAGGGGGCTGTTTTGACATCTCCCGCTACGACCCTGCTGAGGAACTACCCTTCTCATTATTCTTTTTTGAGGTCCCTATTTTAGGCGATATACGTAGTCACATCAGAAGAATTCAACGACTCTCACACTATCATAATTGGAGAACCCTACAGTCCCAAGGGAAGCATCTGAGAATGCTCAACGAGAATAACACCGCCCCCACCAAAGATATTTCCAAAATGACACCTAAAGCTTTCACCGCTTCTAGAAGTAGAGAACTCCTGGGTCTTCAAGCCTCTCCTGCACGCTTATTTAAACTGGGGAAAATCGGGTCCGAAAACTGCCCCTACTGCCAACAGAATACAAAATGCACCTTCGAACACATCCAACTTGAATGCCCAGGACATAATGATAGTTTGTATGATCTTAGAACAACCCAAGATATCGAACTAAGGAAAATCATCGCTGAAGAAATCTCAGAAAAGCCTAAACTACTAAACCCTGGAAAGGGTACCACATACATCAGAACACAACCATCGAAACTTTTTCCACTTGCCGACCTAAGACAGGAAATGAATGAGGAATTATACTTACACGCTCTCCCGGAAGCTAGCATGTACCGTCCATCAAGTTCAAAAAAGAATACCATTGCTGTGACCGCAAAGCCCGAAATGGACCATGTTACGGGAACAATTAAATATCCCGAACTCCAATATGTCCAAAAGAAAGAGTTTTGGAAACTTTTGGCTTGGCACCGCCTTTCCAACAAAGCAGTCCCATGCTCACTTGCGGAGTACTCGAATAGGGCACACGATATCCATGAAGCCCTCAATGCATGTAAGTTTGAATCGGGAGACCCTAAAAACTGCTATGCAATAAGAAGAAGCCTCTTAGATATTTTGGTGGATGACAGAAACCTTGACAAAAACGGCTGTGAACTTTTCTCCAACCCACTAAATGCCCACCCTAGAATTTACTCGAGAAGATGCATACCCACCACTAGAATGAAAAAAGCCCTCAAGCCCTTCTGTTATCATGGGAAAATCGGTTTTGATGGCCTCGCTTGGGATGCCTACGTGGACCCGTTAACAGGCATTGGCAGAATAGTTTACGGAAATCCCCCCTTTGATGGAAAGGATAAGGGCAAATCTTCGGCGGTTATGACTACCTTGGAAATGGGACATAAAGCGGCCAACACTGTACCCGGATTTTCAGGAACATGGATTCTTCCACTGTCTCCCAAAAACCAAAAAAGATGGTTTGATAAAGGTTTTAAACTCGTTTTCAGGTTCCCGCATAACACTATTCCATTTATCCCACATGGTTATTGGACGGGTGATGACCCCTACGTTCTCCCAGGTGGCGGATGCTATAAGGATGATTTTTCGGATGTTGTTATCATAGCTATAGACAGTGCACCCAGCGATACTCAACCAGCCTTTGACTGGAGGCCTACACAGAAAAAGATTGCTAGATGGTTCCTCAATGTCCTTCCTAAGTCCAGAGTTACGGAGAGGAGACTAGAATACACCGGAGTTAGCCCTGATATTTGGAATGAAGTTCTGAACGAAAGGGACAACGTACTCCCTTCTTCGTTGTGCCCATGGCCCACTCAAGACCCCCCCTATCATCAGAATGGTGCTGAGCATTATTATGGCGGTCACCATGATACGACAATCACCAATGCAGCTTCTAAGCCCTTCATTAGCACCGTGAAATGGCCCAAAGCACTTACACTCATGGGGTACCTCCCTCCTCTTTTCGGTACTGTCCTCAACACGATAGGTGTTCCCCGTGGCAAGATTAAACCTCTCCTTAAAAAACTCTCAAGAATCTGTAGGCAACACACCAGAAATAGGCGAGACTTGTTTCTGTTAAACACCCCCACCGCCTTGAACACCGACCCGCATACAGTTGACATCCTGGGCAATGAGACCATGACGGAAACAGAAGCTGTGCAAAAAACAAATGACTTTCTTCAAACCCTCCTGCAATAATTTTCAAAAGACTTGCAATAAAAGATGGCTCTCTGTCCCATAGGGGAGGGGCCATCCCCCCCTCTCCCCCCACCACCCCCCCCTCTCCTCCGCCCACCCTGACCTCCTTCCTCATCGTCTCCAAATACCCCCTTAATTCTTCGACTTCCCTCCCCACCGCCTAGTTTCAGCCACCCCTCCACTCACCCGGCCATGGCTGCTTCTCCATCTTCTAGAGTTTTTTGCTTAGCACCTAGCTTTTTCTCTAGATGTCACCCTGCTGAAAAGTGGGTTGAGCCCCTTTGTGGGCGCGCTATAGTAGAGGGAGTAGCCCCTAGTGGTTTCACTAGCCTGCTTTGCAGGGTTACCGCACTCTCAGGACTTTGTCCCTTCTGCTAGCGTAAATGTTTTATTATTATTATTATTATTATTATTATTATTACTAGTGATTTATATGAACGCAAAGGCAGCTGGATTTGCCTCGGCACGGGATTGGATACTTCTGTTCATTACTCTTAGATCTAAGGCAATGATCCTGATGGACCTATACGCTCTGAAGAGACCGGCGGAGCTGGGCGCCACAAGGGTGGAAGGAATCATAAGATTCCCTGATAACTCTGGTTTTCTCTTCAACTACCAGTGGGGGAAGACACTCCGTTCGGGCGATGAACACGTTTTCGGAATCAAAAGACTCTCCGATAAATCTAAATGTCCCATCTCAGCGTTGGAAGACTACCTCCTAGTGATGAAAATTTTGGGTCTGAACCTTGCGCAAGGATTCCTGTTCAGGCCGGTCAGGTCTGGCAAAGTGGAGAATAGTCCAATTTCCCGGAAACAGGTGAATTCAGACCTCAAATGCTGGTTGCAAAAAGCAGGGCTGTTCAATGGGGAAACATTCTTCAGCATTCGGACGGCAGGAGCAATTGAACTTTTCCTTGAAGGAGCCGACCTGCAACAGGTTATGGGACAGGCATATTGGAGTACAGAGAGGATTGCTAGACATTATATGAAAGTGTGGCAGGTCTTGGGAATGTCATCCTCAAGGAAGATAGAGAAAGTCTCGACGAAAGAATACATGGAGCTGAATGCGGCACAATCATTCGTGCGGGTATTGGTATAAATAATTTGATTATTAGATTCTGTTGGCTCGAGTTTGAGAGTTGGGGTGGAAAGGCGTCAAGAGGCGGGGGTTGTGAGTGTTGGCGGAGAGGCGACGCTGGAGTGGTGCCTTGTTGCTTCGCCTTACTTTCCGCTCTTTTTCTCGCCAAACCTACCCAACGGGAGCGGATCGGACAAGGTGACTGGGCGGTCATCCGATTTACGGGGAATCCGCAGGATCAACAGTATCAGTATCACTGTTGATCGCCGACTTTCCTTCCGTCACCAGTGATGACCGTCATTCAGGAGACGGATCGTCTGATCTCACTCCCCGGATCGAGGAAATGAAGGATCACGAAGTGGCTGTTAACCTCCAGCTTCGGAGTCCAAGTGTCGCCGGGTGTCGCTCTTAAGTCGGAAATTGGTGAAAATACTTCACTTTTCCTACCTGCTGACGATTGCTGCGTCTTTCTTCTTCGTTTCCTAACGCAATTTTTCTTCCCTGCCCGCCCGCCCACCCTTTAAAATGGGTTCTCCAAGACTCCAACTCAGGCTCCGATCTGACGCTGGAGTGCTGCCTTGCTGCTTCGCCTTACTTTCCGCTCTTTTTCTCTCCATTCCTACCCAACGGCAGCGGATCGGACAAGGTGACCGGGCGGTCATCCGATTTACGGGGAATCCGCAGGATCAACAGTATCACTGTTGATTCTATCAGATTTATGATATTGAAGGTTTACATGAACCTATCTTTTGGGGTCAGATCGTTCCTTGCCATTCTATCTGTGGAGTGTAACCAGTCTTGCTGCGAGACCTCGAATAATTTATCGTCGTCTTGATTTTTTTTGTGGAAGAGCACGCTTATTGGTTTCAAACATCCTTGACACTAGTTCCTTTGCCTACACCAACGGGGGGAACCTATTCAGGACTAGATCTCCTAGTATTCCCCCTTTCAACAACATCGATATTGTTACTCGTAAGATGCTCTCGGCATGTAACGCATTGCGTAAAACGACGGCCCATGCTGTCCCTGCAGCCTCGGTTTTGCGGATGGCTTCCTTCTGGGCTAAAGTGCCTCAAGCGCCCAAGGTGGGAGGTGTCTTTCCGTATGCCTGTGGTCCCCAAGGGGACAGATTGCCACGCTCTTCAAGTAGCTATGCCTCCGAGCAACAAATGAAGTTTGCTTCTGCTGCATATGTTGATTACAGGATCCCATTTTAGGAATCACGGAGAAGTTCTTGGCAGACGAAGATCCCTGCAAGATGAACTTGGGTGTGGTGAGTTGCTCATACGTGTTTTGAGACGGGATACAAGTGATTTGAAGCTGCTACTTCTGCTCCTGCTCCAGCTGTCCTTGTGTATTTTCGTGTGGAAAGAAATCTGAGCTGTGAGGTTAACTTCTTTACAGGGTGCCTACCGCACCGACCAAGGCAAGCCCGTTGTGCTTGACTGCGTCCGCGAGGCCGAGAAGCGCATTGCAGGGAACTTTAACATGGAGTGCGTCCCGTTTCAACCTTACACGAAAATTATTTTAAAGGCATCGCTCAAAATCTTCCATCCTGCATTCGCCTACATAATCCGAGCCTGGAATGCACTTGGTTCTTACCTCTGCAGCCCCTTGGATCTTTCATGCTTGGGCGTTGAAGCCTGTTTCGAACTATTTGTCACAATATCTGTGTCCATACAACGAATTGGTCATCTCTTTTCGTTGGTCATCTCCTCATAGCGGTGCATGCTTGCTGCCAAGAAACAATTGAGATCGGTGTTTCGTTTCACAACAACCTTCGAGTTTGAGTTTACACAAGTTACCCATTGTATTTGCTGAGCGTTTACGTGAGCTTTGGATTGGTTCCTCTTCAGATATTTACCGATTGGCGGATTGAAGGAGTTTAACGACCTGTCGGTTAAGCTCGCGTACGGTGACGAATGTGCTGCAATTGCCGAGGCACGGGTGAGCCCCTGCCCGGCGAAAAAAAGAGGCCAGGGGGAGGGAAAACACCCGAATATGCCTACGGGAAGGTGTGCAAAGTCTGGAACCAAACATAGCGCATAATTCGTGAGTTTGTGACTGATTTCCTTTTCCCGCGGGTTGTGAGGGAGAGTTACAGCTTCTGGTTAGGGTTTCCCGAAGCGCAGGTGGCTTCAATCCAGACCCTCTCTGGAACCGGTTCGTGCCGTCTAATGGCCGATTTCATGCACAAGTTTGCGCCCGATGCCACCGTCTACATTCCAAGCCCTACGTGGGCCAACCACCACAACATCTGGAGGGTAAGCCAGCGTGCTTTTGATTTGTGCTCCAAAGCATGCCGGACCGGACAAGTTCTTTATTCGTCAACAGAGCAAACGTCTGAAAGAAGGACCGCTACCATTTTCGAACTTTGAATTTTACGTGTGGATAGATTACTCACGTTTCGCGGTATGGTAACTGATGTGGGACAACTTTTTAAAGGTATGTCTCTGTGCTTGAGTTTCAAGAGTTTGTCTGTCAGGACGCTAATGTGGCCCAGACTTCTTTCCGCTACTACAAGCCATCGACACGTGGACTGGACTTCGAGGGGATGATAGAAGACATCCAGACAGCTCCCTCCGGTTCCTTTTTCCTGCTTCACGCCTGCGCACACAATCCCACTGGTGTGGACCCCACTTCCGAGCAGTGGAGCGAGATTTCCGCTGTCATGAAGGAGAAGGGTCATTTTCCTTTCTTTGATATGGCATATCAAGGTTTCGCCAGCGGCGACTGCGTGCACGATGCCCGGGCTATTCGCATTTTCTTGGACGACGGTCATCAGCTTGGGTGCTCTCAGTCGTATGCAAAGAATATGGGCCTCTACGGTGCGTTGTCGTCCTGGTTCCCCTCTCTTTTTTAGGCCTTGCTCTGCTTTGGCCTCCGTATCCAGAACTCATCTGACCCTCCCGGCGATCTGATTATGTTTATGTTTACGCGCCCTTCACGTGCCGAACCGTAGACAACCAGGTCAGCGCGTCGGTTGCTTCAATATCGTGTGTTCCGACGATAGGTCAGCGCGTCGGTTGCCTCACTTTCGTGTGTTCCGACGTGTTTGTCGCCAGGTCAGCGCGTCGGTTGCTTCAGTATCGTGTGTTCCGACTCCGAGGAGGCTTCTGCTGTGGAATCCCAGGTATGTGCTCCGCTGCTGCATCGTTCGAGAAAGCGAAGCTGCTCGCGGAGGAGTCGGAGTCTCGGCCTACTCTCTTTGCACCAACGGCTTTTTTTGTGCTTAACAGATGAAGGCCATTGCTCGTCCCATGTACTCCAACCCCCCCGTGTATGGTGCGCGCATCGTGACAACCGTATTGGGCGACGAGGAGCTGAAGGAGCTTTGGTACAAGGAAGTGAAGGTGCGTCTCTTACTTCCTGTGCCAGGTCTTCTTTCAAGGGGCAGCGCCGCGGCGGTAGGTTCGCGGATTTGTGACCTTGAGGGTGGATGCTTTGAGGGGCTCCTCGTTCTTTGCTTTCTGACTCTGACAGTTTTACATCTGTGCGTGGGCGGGTCTCAGGGTATGGCTGACCGTATCATTCACATGCGCACCCTGCTCCGTGAGAACTTGGAGGGCATTGGCTCCAGTCTTCCTTGGAATCACGTCACCGATCAGATAGGAATGTTCTGCTTCAGCGGCCTGACTCCGGAGCAGGTCGGCCTCTTCCCGCCCTGACTTGAGAACTGAAAGAGGTTCGTGAGTCTCCCTCTGATATTTTTGTATTGACAACTGTTTTGGGAGCTGGCTCTGTGTATTGTTTGGTGATTTATTTTGCAGGTTGATGAACTGGCGAACGATCATCATATCTACATGACCCGCAACGGTCGCATTAGCATGGCGGGTGTCACCTCTGGCACTGTTGGCAGACTTGCTGAGGCGATGCACAAGGTTACAAGCGGTTAAACTGCCATTCAAGCCGTTCTTCACTGGACTCTCGAGTGACTCCGTGCATCGGGACAGGTTCTCCCCAAACAAATGTTAGATAGCACTTCTGTATTTCTTTGTAGATGCACTCATGAAAGTAGTAGTACTGGATCAAAGTAGAAGTGTGCAACAGCGTGTCCCAGTGTAACAGAGTGGTAAACACTACAAATGCATATGTGTATCAAAGTGAAAGGGCTTGGAAAAGTTCAGAGCATGAAACGAAATCTGTAGATTCACAGGTGCATGTGGAAGCTCGTGGTCTGGCTTGCTCAAGGTGTTCTAATCAACTTGTATATGCCCACATCAACGACTCAGAGAAACTGGCCGTTGACATGGAAATTCGGAACCTCATGAAAATCACGAGATGTTTTGGGGGGGCTGGTTTGGTTGAGTATTGGTATGATATGTTTCTTGTGCCCACATTCACGCTTCCAATCACAGAGTTGAACTTTCCCATATTCTCCTATTTAAGTGGTTGCTTAGCGAATTCCAAGTGTGAAATGAGCGATGTAAGGCACGTGAGGTGAGAGGCGAAACCTATGGTGAAGCATCTAGGGCAATTTAGTCAAATGTCGGCTTGTTACACTTTAAGTGTGGGGTTAACGTGGAACCCGAGCAATTTTCGTTAGGAAGTTTTCCTACTGACTACAAAACACTTTATATCTGGTTTTCAATAAAATACATAGCTAGTACAAACATCAATAGCGTCCGCTGTCTTAGTTATTTTTACATTTTGTAACACCAGAGTAATTCTGTGGATTGAAACGGACATTTTGATTGTTGAGATTTTATGAGATTTGCGGTTTGACCGCAATTTAAAACAGCCCGCTCCGACACGTCATAATGGCGCTTTATTTTTCAATCGTGGTGTAATTCATGACAGACCATGGGGGCGCATCGTGCGACATTTCCTGCATATGCACATGGCTATATACATGGGCAGAGCTCTACCGATCTTGGAACAGTTCGTTAACAGTTTGAGGAACAGTTCATGCACGAGTTCGGTAGTCTGAGTGTACGCGAACGGGTGAGTGCGCCTGGTCGAGAACTGTCCAGGCCATCACCCCACGTCATATCTTGAACCAATCAAAATCTCGCTGTATGGCATGAATTTGTTTGTATCAGTAAAATCGTTGCGATGTATGCCTATTACAAACTGGCGTCTGTGTATGATCAGCTTCGATTATTTGCTAATATAAAATTAAAAGAATGCATTCTCTAGCCTCTTAGTTTAATAAACGAGAGTCAAGCTCACGATTGTTGCCCGGACACTCACGTTGCATGCATATAGGTGCACGGTACATCCCCTACACATCTCAAACAAATAGGGGATGATTGCAAACCCTGTTCGGGGGCGACATTCTCGATGTTGATAAATGCTATTATCGGATAAAGACGGTAGGTCAATGAAATGAAATTCTCGCTAGTTACTGCCGAGATTCGGTATTACAATAGTTACAAAGATAAGTAGCTATGGTAAATGAAGCCATGCTCGCGCGCCCACTGCAGCACTACCTCCATATGCCCACCTCTCGCCGCAGCATATCCGCATATGTCGAAGTCCCACGGGCAGTCATGCTCGCGCGCGCACTGCAGCATCTCCAGATGCCCACCTCCGGCCGCACTATGGTATGTGAGGGTGCCCCACGGGCAGCCATAAATGGCGATTAGGCAGGGATGGCATGTTCCTAGGTACAGTGACCGCTTCGTCCATCGGAGGAGTCTCAAAGGTCTGCACAGGTTCCAGAGGTAATGTTTTCCGATGTGCGGTGTCGCAGACGTTTGATGGGTGGTGCGCAATTGTCAAGGTCATGACCGATGACATATGTGTCATATGTGTCATACCTGTCATACCTGTCAGACATGTCATACCATACAGGATCATGACCGATGACATATGTGTCATACATGTCATACGTGTCATACCTGTCAGACATGTCATACCATGTCATGTCATGTCATGTCGAGTCATGTCATATATTCTAATGGCAGTCGTCAGTACGGTCGACTATGACTGTACATGTCGTCAGATGATAAGTCACATCATCTGTCATTATTCAAGGAAAGACTTGAATGACACCTGTCATCGAGAGTTCGTACGTCGAACTCGAAGATGGCAAAGCAAGATACATCTTGAAGAAACAAACAAGAACCATCTTTGCTTTAAGCATGTGCGGAACACGCATGCGCAGTATGAACGAATTATTCGTTCTGACGATACTGGTCGTTCAACCAACGTCTCGGGTTCACAACCCAATGGCGGTACCATCTATGCGATGGGAGACGTATGGTATAGATGAGCGAAGCGTTGTGCTTCAGCAGTATCTTCACACAGAAGTTCTGCACTCATCCCGCTATTATCTAACACTTGTGTTGCCGTTCTACAACGCAGTGTTTACTTGTATTTTATATCATATACTAAGGGCTCGTATATCAGCCCGTATCAGATGGTATTCTCCGACTCGTCAAGGCGACGAACTGAGGACGCATAAAGTGTGAGTGCAGTAGTAGAGATATCGAATTTTGTGTGCGCAGGTTGCGGATCGCATATTTCAAACAGGTGTCGCAGTCGCACATATCAACATATCTCGCATAATATCGACCGCTGCGAAATAAACAGCGAAATCAGTGTGCGAGGAGACATCGTCGCAATCGCATTTGTTCGTATACACGCCGTCTAAGATAACAGCGCGAGAAGGTGTGCATACAGCATGCCAATCGTACATATGCGCTGACATCGTTCGCAAAATTGTTCGAGATTCGACAAACTGATGCGCAGATTCACAATTCGTCATCAGTGTATGTTCCGTATACAAAATGGCATTCGTACCATATGCCGTACATACATGCGCGCAGCGATGAGATGTACTCGCATATATGATTCGCAGATGTACATATGTTCGCAAATGAGACGCGGAAGCATAAATCATCAGCGGAATAATTATCCGCGCGGAAAGTCATCAGCGCACCATTACAATTTTCGTGATTGCATCAAATCGCTTTTTGTACGGCTATCGTATATGTCGATGCGCGAGAGACTGATTCGCAGTTGGCAGCATGCGTGACAATCGCATGTTCTCGCAGAAGTGATTCGCAGTTTACAGCAAGCGCGTCAATTACATGCACGCGCATGGATGAATCGCATTTGAAAATTGTTCAGAATGATATACGGCATAGTAATCATCGACGGATTTATGATCCGCTCATAAGTCAGCATACGTCAGCGCTCGTATCATGCGCTGATAAATGGCGACGACGATATATGCTTTTCATCAGCAGCGCGCCCGATTGCATAAATTATTTGCAGCGTGCTACGAACATATTGCAATTTTACGATGATGATGTCAAAATGTTGCTACAATCATCTGTACATTACATACTCGCATCAAAATACTCTGCAAAACAACTGTATAACTCGCAGGCATATTTTGGATGGATGCATGACGGACATCTGATTATTATACTGCAGCATTTCACACCAGATATTGATGACTGCACAAATATTCAAATTGTCAGCATTTCATGCTTATCTGCAATATAGTGTGCAAGATATGTTTATCTGAACTCGCAGTACATGCAGCACACACTAACATGCAACACACATTAACATGCAGCATCTGAGTATATGCACATTCTATACTGAGTGACTGCCACATTGTAAGTTGTGCATGCATCATGTTAGCAAATGTTATGTATAAACCAGCTTGATCACGGTAGCAGCTGGAATATATGGCATCATATCACAATACATCAGACATGCACAAAAGCATACCTGCTGTGCATGCTAACTATATTCGAACCCATATAGTGTAAGGTGCCTGTTCAGTCGTCTTAACACAATAATTAGCTCGTTATGTCCCGGTGGAGTCGAGATACTCTTCGGACCACATATCGTTCTATTGTGGATCACTGAAAGGATTGCTCACCGGAACTATATGTGAAATAGACCAGCAACTCATTATTGTGAATGAGATTATCTCGGAATTGCAATAACCCCTAACCTAATATATATCATGCTAGATTCATTCAGTGCATGGTATGCTGATTATTATCCTGCATGCTAAACTGTCTGGGAATATTGTCAAATCCAGAACTTATCTTCCTGTAAGTGTGTAAAAGTGAGCACACACACACACATTGGCAAAAAGTACTAATCAATAAGTACTATACATGCACACACACTGCATTACTGTATGTATTGATATTCACTGACTCGTAGTGAATTGACCAACTTTAATATCTATCATTTATATGATAATATGGATAACACTCCACAAACACATGTGCGTGTGGATTGTCAGTGATGGCGATAGATATGGGAACAGAATAATCCAACATGCTGTAGGGCTGGATGGAGTTATCTCCAGACCCGAAGGCAATATACTGTGCCCATGCAACAGCTGGTAACTGTTGGGCACAGTCCATTCGTCTCACATATCATCGCTGGAGCAACAACAAGTACAATGCATTATGACAACTGATACAGAACTGATCAGTCCAAAATGCATGTAACTCTTCAGAGCAGTAACTATATTGACATCTGATAGAAGTTGTTGAGGACAAACACACACATATATATGTGTTGTGTCAAATTGCTTTGATTATATAATCAAGCAATGTCCTGATATGTTTAAAATAAGAGATATCATTTTGATAAATCTTAGAGCACAGTCATATGCTCAAAACATATCATAGATTGATACAATTTGGTTCCAAAGGTGAAGATGACACCACCTAAGGAATTCAAATCTGGACAGGACGCAGAAGTTTGGTTGGACACAGTGGACCGGTATTTTCAGTTCACTTATCCAGGAGTCAAGGACAAGGACCTGATCACAGTATTCCTGACTCTCATCCAAACCAATGACCGACACTATTTCCAGGTCGTGGCACAGCAACCGGATGCCACATATGAGATGGTCAGAAGGACATTCCTCAGTCAATTTGGCAACCCTCATAAGAGATCAGTGGCCAAGAAACACCTGGTGGCACTGACTCAAGGGAGCCAAATCTTCTCAGACTATTTGCGCACGTTTACGTCACTGGCTGCTTTAGCAGCAGTTGATCTGAACGATGTGTTAATAAAGGACAGATTTGTCAGCGACATGGACCCTGATCTCCGCAGACAGTTCCAGTTAAGATTCCTAACAGAGCAAGAAAGGAATAATCTGTCGTGGCAACAAACCACACAGATACTGCTCGACTTGAATTATGTTGTTCATTCGAAGCAGTCAGAGACCCTTCACTATCGGGGGCAGAAGGAGCAGTCATCAGGAGGCCCAGTCAAAAAGGACAAGGACAAAGGGCGTGGCAGAAAGCCATATGACAAATCCAACAGGAACTGGAATCAGAGCCAGAGTGGCAGTCAGAACTCAAATTCCAATCAGAATCGGAGCAAAGGAAAAGGTGGAAAAGGCAAAGGTAAAGGGAAAGGAAAATCACAGAATCCTTCTCAGCCTTGCCAACGTTGTGGTCGTACCAATCACGTCACAAAGGATTGTTTTCCCACCAAGACCCCAGATGGAAAAGATATCAAGGGCAAGCCACCAGCTCAGAATCCTTTCAGGAGACAGCAGCAACAGAATCAGGGTGCTAAGAATGAGTCCGGCAAACTCATCAATACGATCAACACCCTGGTTAAGGAGTTAAAGAGTCAGCACAGCATCAATGCAGCAGTTGCAACTCCAGCTCCAGCTTCAGCTCCAGCTCCTCAGGGAAACTCTCAGGGTACTGCACAGGTACCAGTGTTGAGAGCACCCCCAAGGTAAATCAGCCTGAAGATGCCACTGAAGCAAGTGGCCGGGATGAGAGTATCTCAGAAGAAGTCCTTTCCAGTCTGACATTGCACTTTCAGCAGATGGACACTCCCTCAGAGCACATCGCACAGATGCAGTCTCAGACAGCACAGCTGAAATCGCAGAAGAAGCTGTTGTTGTACAAAGGGAAAGTATATGGACAGAGTACTCACATATTGGTAGATCCAGGAGCTACATCGTCTTTCATCGACAGACAGTTCGCTGCTCAGCTTGGTATAGCACCCACAGATTCTTCATCGTTTTCAGTGGGATTGGCTGGAGGAAGCCAACTACCATGCACATCCTATCTTCCCAAGGCTACATTTACGCTGGGTAAGTATAAGGACACAGAGGATTTCTACATCATTGACATGAAACCATTCACTGTCATTCTGGGTCAAGATTGGTTGGAGAGGAGAAATCCACACATTGACTTCCAGACCAAAAATCTGACGATCACTAGGAAGCACTCATCAGGCTCCAGTATTCGCACAGTATTATCCAGAGTTGAACAGACTCCAGGCTCAGATGACCTTCCTGAAATGGAATTGGTCAGCGCCACCACCATGAGAAAGCACCTGCGTCGTATTCGATCCAGTGGTTCGGCTGAAGAGGCCGTGGCTTATCTCTTCTTTCTCTCAGAGGTCGATGGTGAACTGGTCTTCGCAGCAGCAGACTCAGATACCACTATGGAAGACCCAGAGGTCACAGCAGCACGTGATCAAATGAGGGAAGACGTTTCAGACATATTCCAGGAGGATCTTCCAGCTGGTCATAGGCCAGAACGGTTTGAAGGTGGTTATCATCGAATCAATATTGAACCTGGGCACAAGCCGCCATCGCAGCCGGTACGTACAATTCCAGTGCCCATGATGGAAGAGCTCAAACGACAGATCATCAAATATGTCGACTTGGGTATCCTTCGTCCGTCATCATCTCCATATGGATGTCCTATCATTTTCGCTCCTAAGCCAGGTGGGAAGTGGAGGATGTGCTGTGATTATCGAGCCCTTAATAACATCACAATTAAGGACACGCGTATCCATTGCCACCTCACGACACCCTTCTTGAACAGCTAAAAGGTGCACGATGGTTTAGCAGATTTGACTTCAATCAGTTTTTCCATCAGATCCCTATACATCCAGATGACATTCACAAAACAGCTATTCGCACCAGATACGGTTCCTATGAGTGGACAGTTATGCCTTTCGGATTGACCAATGCTCCTGCAACAGCTCTACGTGTAGGAAATCGGGCATTCTTCGACTTCATCGATCGGTTCCTTGTCATTTTCATGGATGATACTATCGTATATAGTCCGGACTTTGACAGCCACGTGAGTCATGCCCGACAGTTTCTCCAGCGTTGCAGAGAACACCAGTTCTTCATCCGGCCTTCCAAGGTGGAGTTGTTCGTCAGATCCGCATAGACTTTATCGGACATCACATCTCTGAAGCAGGCTTGTCCATCATCGAAGACCGAATCCGAGCAGTCATGGCAATTCAGCCTCCAGTGTCTTATGGTCCTACCGTTGGAAAGCAGCCTCTACGCCGTATGGCTAAAGATGGCAAGTCATCCCTTCGGTCATTCTTGGGCATGGTCGGTCAATTCAGGAGATTCATACCAAAGTTCTCCAAGATTGCCGAGCCGCTCAATCGTCTCCTTAAAGATAATGCAGAGTTTGTCTGGGAATCTGAGCAGCAGAAAGGCATTTGATAACCTCAAAAGTGCCATCTGCAATGCTCCAGTACTACAGCTTCCAGATCAGAAACTGCCATCTATTATGGAGGTCGATGGATCAGGCACACACGTTGGTCAAGTGATACTGGAATATTCCGGTTCAAGATATCAGACAGTCAGTGAACCAATATAGATAAACTCTCATAAGAAAATAAACCCTAAGCTAGATATACCCGGAACGGTCACGGAGTCGGAACGGTCTCGAGTCTAGCTACCTGTGACACTCGGTGTGTCACAGCACAGGCTTACGGATCAGTCACGGTCCAGTGTTGGCTACCTAGGAATCTGTCATAGGGGCCTGCACCGGGACTCCCGGTCAGGGCTGCCTATACAGATTGCAGCACACCACCCCAGCACTGTGGGTGGTGACTGGCAGGTAAGTCAGAGAAGTTAAGATAAGTTAGGGTAGGAGCTAGGGTGACAAACCTAACTGCTAATTCAACTGTGCTATTCTGATACACAATTTGAAACCCTCTAGCCGGCACAAGAGCAGAAACATACAGGCACTCAGGTCCTGCTAAACTACTGAAAAGCACTGTGGCAGCAAACCAGATTGAAGATTGTAGATATCAAAGTAAAGCATAGACCAAATTGAAGACCATGTTGAGGTCAAAGCACATCTCACTACACCACCAGAGTGGTGCACTGCCAGACCCAGAAGGAAAGCTACTCGGGGTGAAAGTCCAGAGGGGCACCGCCACCACAATGTCCACGGTAGTAGCCTGCAGCACTGCTCTCCAGTGGGTCAGGCGGCCGGTGAACCACCGTCGCAGCACCCAGGGAGTGCAGTACTGCATCCAGAGTGACGGGGTCCAGCTCGGATATACCAGGGTAGATGCATAAATCCCCCCTGCACAGCACAGGCTGCGGTGCAGCCCGACCCGATACCTGCACAGAGTCGATGTCATTGGCCGCCGTGTAGGCGGCTGCCCCCACACCCATGATCGAGATGAAAAGAATGAGGGAGACAAAGTAAGGAAAACCCCACGGGCCCGCGTGTGCGGGGAAGCCCCATGGCGGCTTGCCACATCCGTAGGTGCGGGAAGCACCACCAGACTCAGGCACGTGGGCTGCGGGCTCTGACGCATGATTGGCCGAGATGGCCGGAGCCCGCGGCTTGACGGCGAAGCTGCCGTCTGCAAAATCCTCGTAGTCGTCGGTGTCGTAGCCGGTCAAGTCAACCGGCGCAACCGCGGCGTGGTTGGCAGTTTCCACAACCCCCGCGAATTCACCGCCGGACTTCTCCGTGGTGGTCACCCGCGTCGATTGAAGGGACACGGGCGGGCCGTAGCCGTAGAGCTCCAGGAGCTCTTGCTCATTCTCCAAGACATGCATAGCAGGGGCCGGCACGGCGGATGCCGATGCCGCCGCACCACCTGCCGGAACCTGCTCCTCTGGTGTGATACCTGCGCTTGCAGTGTCACACACCAGAGCCGAAGCCTGCGTCGCAATGCCCCCAGGCGGCGGGAAAGAGGCGTGAGTGTAATGTACCTTAGGCTCTACCGCCGCGTTGACCTCCGCCGCGAGGTCGTCCAGCCGCTGCAGGATGTCGTCACCGGACGTCTCCGCCACCGGTGTCACCGCGTCAACGGAGAAGCCGTAGGCCGACACGTCGATGCCTCCCACAACGCCCCCGCACAGCACCGCTGGCGGACCGTACACCGTCGCCGCGCGGGCAAAGGCCTCAGCTCCATCATCCGCCGCCTCCTGAAAGACAGCACACATGGCGAGGGCATGCACGCCCTCCGCATCCTCGTCGTCGATGGGGATAAAGAAAGCCGCGGCCGAGGTGGGGGAATGTTGGCGACCGCCAAGCGGGCAGTCGCGGTAGAAATGATAAAGGTCCTTACCAGTCTTCCTGCAGCGGGTACACAGCGGCTTAGCCCGCTGCTCGTCACGATCGTAGCCCACCGCCGGTGGGGATTGGACCCCCATGCGGAAGCCCCGCGGTGACTGCCCGCGCTGCTGCTGCCGGCGCTGCCCGTGCTGCCGCTGCGGCGGATCCCGCTGCTGCTGCACCACCGGCGGAGCCGCCCCGCACTGCCGCCGCACCAGCTCGGTCAACTCCTTGATCTTGTCCAGTAGTACCTGGTGCTCGCTGCCGGTGAGCAGAGCCGACGCGCCACCACCTGCGGGCTTGGCCACGACGGCCTTCCCAACGTCCGTCTGCGCCCACGCCTGATAAATCTCTACAACCAGAGAGCGCAGAGCACCGAGGGAAACCGCCGCGAGATCGGCCACCATGGGGTAACGCACCTTGACCGCGGCGTAGAACACCGGGTCAAGCCGGCTGTAGAGGCTGAGCTTCCTGGTGGCCTCGGTGGGGGTCCAGTCGGCGGCCTTGTTATCCCGCACCAAACGTTGTTCCCGAGCCAAAATCGGCTGCGGGTCAACGTTCGCGGGATAACTAAGCGCGGCATGCTCCTGCTGGAAGGACTCTCGCAACGCCACTGGTACGCTGCGCTTCACGATGTCCACCAGCGCACGCCGTCCATCTCGGTCGGCAGACGCGTCCGTACCCGTAAGCCAGACGTGGGCGTTGCTGTGCTTCTCGATGATAAGCCCAAGCACGTCGTACAGCAGGGCGTTCACCTTGCCCACCACCAGAGCCTGGGGGTCGTCAAGGTCGAACGAGACGAGGTCTAGCCCAGCGGACTCAAACTCCGTACGTAGCTGAACCACCACATCGGAGAGGAGACCCGCGTCAGTAGTGCCGCTGAAATAATGCTTCTTGTCGCCAAGGATATCCTCGCGGATACCCTTGGCCCATGTCCGATGGAGCCGCCCCTTGTAGACCTCGTCCACAAGCTTGGACTGCTCCTGCAGGTACTTCCTCGTCGCAACGTCGGCGTCGGTGTTGGAAGTAGGGTCGGGGCTCGTAACAGCCGGTGATCTAGCCGTCGGCGTGTTGCGAACCGCGTCAGTGAGCCTCAGTGAGGCGTCGATGTCGGAGTCCCTCGTGAGGGACCGTTTCGCTCGTGTGGAAACACCCATAACTTTGAAAGCCTGATGGGAGGTGGTACGCCGGGGCACGTTCGGGTAATGTCGTGGGGAAGATGCGACGCCACCGTTACGGAAAGAGCGGCAGAGCCATGCAAGCGAGGGGCACTGGAAGACGTCGTCGAGGTCGAAGGTGCTCGAGCCACCAGCCCAAAAATCGGCAGCAAGCGGGATCAGGGCAAGCGTAATACCGTAAATGAACATTGCGTCGACTAGGCCCGGTCCAGGTCGAACCCCCATAGTTGCGGCTCAAAACGCTCACCGCAAACAGCTCATCTCAAAATTCCCGTGAGTCCCCAAACGCGCCGTCGCGCACCACCTCTCCAAGCGGCTGCTTTAGCCAATCATGGCCAAACTAGCTGTGGAATATAGCGTGGAATGGGTCCACGACCTACTGGAATATCCCGGTTCAAGATATCAGACAGTCAGTGAACCAATATAGATAAACTCTCATAAGAAATAAACCCTAAGCTAGATATACCCGGAACGGTCACGGAGTCGGAACGGTCTCGAGGCTAGCTACCTGTGACACTCGGTGTGTCACAGCACAGGCTTACGGATCAGTCACGGTCCAGTGTTGGCTACCTAGGAATCTGTCATAGGGGCCTGCACCGGGACTCCCGGTCAGGGCTGCCTATACAGATTGCAGCAAGTGATACTCCAGGATCAAGGAGAAGGTATGAAGCCATGTGGCTATCACAGCGTCACTCTATCCGATACACAGAGACGTTGGCCTATTCCTGAGATCGAGCTATTTGCCATTGTGGAGGGCTTCCGATTCTTTCGCCACATCTTGTTGGGAGCTCCTGAGACTATTGTACGCTCAGATCATCAGCCACTGGTTTATTTCCAGTCTAAATCCACACTAAGCCCCAAACAGGCGAGGTGGTTGGATGAGCTCTCCGAGTACAACTTCCGAATAGAGCATATTTCTGGCGAGAGGTTGCAGATGCACTCACTCGTATCTCTGCACTCTTTGAACTCACTGATTGTCTGCAACACATAGACATCAGCGAAGTCGTGCCATCTGCAGATCCTACATTCATTGCTCTTATATCTTCTTCATCAGCTCATCAGCTACACGACATCATTATATCCGAATATGATCGTGATACATTTGCGCAGACTATTTTGTCTAAGCTGACATCATCGACTTCATCACAGTCAGTCAGCAGCTTCAGCTTCGAGCTCATTCAGGGGTTGATCTACCGCAAGACCATATTTGTCAGACAGCTGTACATTCCACCTACTGCCAAGGTCCCCACAGATGACGGTGAGATCACACAGCTTCGCCACATTCTCCTTCATGAGTGCCACTCAGCCACTATTTCTGGTCATGTAGGCAAAAATCGCATGCTTCATCTTCTGCGTAGCCGATATTATTGGCCAGGAATGACAACGGCAGCCATCCAGTACATTCGGGAGTGCCCCGTTTGTCAACGCCAGAAAACAAGGCGACACAAGCCTTATGGTCAGTCACATATACGATATTGTGTGCCTAAGACAAAATGGCTAGATGTATCTCTTGACTGGATTACTGACCTGCCTATCACCACTAATGGGCACGACAGTATATTTGTGGTAATGTGCCAATTCTCTCATCGCTGTCATCTCATTCCCTTCAGCATGACCTGGACAGCTCAGCATACTGCTTCTATATATATGCAGCATATCTTCAAGCTCCATGGTCTTCCGAGGAACATCATCTCAGATCGAGACCCCAGATTCACCTCTACATTCTGGCAGACACTGTGGAAATCTACTGGTACGAGATTGTCTATGACGTCTTCGCACCATCCACAGTCGATGCAGCCAATGAGAGGAGCCATGCCTTCATCGAGGATATCCTCAGGTACTTTTCGATTTGTTGATTCATGATTCGATTTCACCATCCTCTGGTTTATAAACTGATTAGATAGTATTTTTTTCATCCACAGGTGTTGTTGCAATGATACTTCAGCCAAATCGTGGGAGGACAAGTTGCCTTTGGTGAAGTTTGCAATTAACAACACAGTTTCTGCATCAACTGGTTATTCACCATTCTATCTCGACTCGATGGCGCAGCCACTTTCGCCTCATGATCTGGTAATCACTATTCCGCCAGAAGCTCCTGTTCCAATACAAAGAGCTATTCGAGATCATTTTGACCAGTACTCGGCTGTTCATGCCAACGCGGTAGACAACATTTCCCGAGCAGCAGAAATTAGCCAAGCCAGATTCAATAAGACTCACATGCCTCGGCAATATGCAGTTGGGCAGAAAGTTCTTTTACGGACCGAGTTTATCCAATGGACTGGTTTGACAGAGGCAGGCAGACACTTCAAGCAGCCATATATTGGGCCGTTCACTATATTCAAAGTGCTTAGCCATGGGCGTGCATACGAGTTAGATTTCGGAGACCTCGATATCCGTATTCATCCGGTACAGCCTGTATCCAGAATAGAGCCGTACAACGACTCGATCCAAGCACCTTTGCCTCTGCCACAGATGATCACCGAAGAAGGGCAACCACTGTTTGAGATATCACACATACTCTCAGATAAAATCACTAGAGGTGTCAAGTACTACTTAGTGCGATATGCAGGCTACGGCCCTGAGCATGACACCTGGGTCAAAGCCACAGAGCTGACCAATGCAGCAGACATAATAGCTGCCTATGAAGGCTAAACATTATATTAAGCCTCATGCCCTTACTTCTTGTAATATATACTAATACATGTCGATCATCTATATACCTTGCTCTTAATGTTTTATCATTATGTTGCATAGAAGCGGGAAATTGATCCTTCCTTGCTAAAGGTGTAGTGAGCCTTGTACAAAATCATACCCTTGCACAGATACGCACACATGCGAGATATCATATCTGTGGATAAATAAAAACTGCTAAATGCTACCTTTGCCAAGACCGTGGTTAGTCATCGGATTCTGTGGCCAGTCATCCGAAGCTACCGGAGACATCGACTGAGGTAGACGGAGTTGTGATCCTAAGTTATGCCCGACAAACATAACTAAAATAAATTTCACATTAGTACGTGGCGAATCCACTCTCACTCATCGCGATAGATGTTCGTCAAAGCGTGCGTACTGGACCAATAATTCAAGAGTGAGCAGACCGGGTAAAGGATTATAAGTCCAATCCCGTTAAGCAGCGCCACTCTGTTTGCATTAAAACAAGCCCCCGGTGAAATAACTCCGGAAACATCCAAAGGGCTCCCCATGACCGCCTGTGAACCTCCGAAGTTGCTTCAGGAGGGGAGGAAGGGTTGGGTGCACAATATATAATAACTGTGGAAACGAACAGCAAACGATCAGTTATATATATAAGGCCGAGAATCGTGCGATTATAAATCGTAAATCGTGGGATCATCGTTCGCAAAAGCGACGACGGCTAGCGCAATAATCCGTAACGTACACCTCGGATACTTTGAATCGTCACTCTGACGCACGATACGTGTGGATCAATCAGTAATCCAGCGTCAATCTGTATCACGAAACGCAATTCATTGAACCTTGAATCGTCACTCTACAATACGATACGCAATTCAAAGGGGGCTACATCCTAAGAACTGTAAGGCATTAGCCTGTAAGGCATCATGCTAAGGTGAGGGACTAAAGTGGACTCAGTTCCCCCCAAAATCCTAAAAACACCATGAGGGACGCCTCAAATCGGTGTAAGAAGACTGGTACCAGCAGAAGCAACAACAACGAAGACATCAAAGACATATACAAAGGTATGCCCGTTGTGAGGTCACAACTCTTTTAAGAGGGGAGATCTGTCAGGGTTATGACCGATGACACATGTGGCATACATGTCATACATGTCATACGTGTCATACCTGTCAGACATGTCATACCATGTCATGTCATGTCGAGTCATGTCATATATTATAATGACAGACAGTCGTCAGTACGGTCGACTATGACTGTACATGCCATCGAGATGATAAGTCACATCACCTGTCATTTATTCAAGGAAAGACTTGAATGACACCTGTCATCGAGAGTTCGTATGTCGAACTCGAAGATGGCGAAGCAAGATACAATCTTGAAGTACCAAACGGTTCGGAGAAGAAATCATCTTCGCTTCTAGCATGTGCGGAACAAGCATGCGGGTATCATAGGGCGAACGCATCATTCGTTCTGCCGATACCAGTCGTTCAACCAATGTCTCGGGTTCACAACCCAATGGCGGTACCATCTATGCGATGGGAGACATTCGGTATAGATGAGCTAGCGTTGTGCTAGAGCAGTATCTTCTGTCAGAAGTCTGCACTCACCCCCGCTAATAATTTGCACGTGTGTTACCGTCCCATAACACAACGCTTTCTATTATATTATATGATATACTAAGGGCTCGCATATCAGCCCGTATCAGTAGGGACATCCACATGATGAGTGGATATACTGGAATATCCTAGTCCAAAGATATCAGATAGTCAGTGAACTCAATATAGATAGAGTTTTCACGAACCATGCAGGCAAAAGCAAAGGTAGCACCGCATCGTTTGAAATGACGCGCACGCGAGGGATCCAAACGGGACCTTGATCGATTTGCATTATGTCTGCGGAGTTGGGGGCGCGCCGCAGGCAACTAATTCCCCAACTCCTTGAGTTGGTGGTCCTGTTCATCACACAATTACA
>LGRX02007918.1:0-14118 GCA_001247695.2 Cymbomonas tetramitiformis | reverse complement strand
GAGCAGCTGACGTGGGGTCGGTTCCGAGCGGTGCTGAGCGCCAAGGTGGAGGGCACCGTGCATCTGCACCGCGAAGCGGCGGCGCTGCAGCTGCCACTGGAGCACTTTGTACTGTTCTCCTCCGTGTACGGCCTCCTTGGGTACCGCGAGCTGACGCACTACGCTGCGGCCAACGCCTTCCAGGACGGCGTCGCGGCCGCGCGGAGTGCCGCGGGGCTGCCGGGAGCCGCGGTGAGCTGGGGCGTCTGGGCAGGGGCCGGCATGGCGCAGGGCTTCGGGACTGGGTTCGAGGCGTTTTGGCGCGGCGAAGGGATGCGCTTCGTGGAGCTGCCGGGGGGCATGGCCACCCTGCGCGTGCTCATGCACCTCGGAGCCCCACACTGCGCCGTGCTCCCAGCCAAGTGGCTGCAGTATGCCCGCCGTCACGGCCGCCGGGTGAGCCCCTTCCGCGCCGTCCCTCAGTTTGTCAGGAATTTGGCCTCGCTTGCACGCGCGCTCCCGAGCTCACGCGGCCTCCACGGGATCCTAATGCCCAAGCTCCAGCAGAAGAAGCTTCCAGGGAAATTCACGGGCGCGACCTATTTCGATCGCTGTGTTTTCTTTGTTACGTGACTTCCTGACGCGCGCCGCTTCCCTCATCCGCGAATGCGCATGCAGCGCGGCGCACTCAGCGCTCCCCTGCGCCCTTGCTGGCCACCCCACCCTGTGCGCCCGTGTGCATTCGTCTCTCTCCGCGAGAGAGTGAGAGACGAAGGAGCACACGTCAGCTCGCCACTGCATGGATGAGCTCGGGCCAGGGCTCCGGGGATTGTGCAGGTGCATCCCTTGCTGCAGAGGCTGGTGGGGGATGCCGCGCCGCCTGCCCCCACATCCGGCTCACCCCCGCCTTCCATCACCCTCACGGCCGCACCGGCCTCGGCAAACGATACTCCCCCTTCGGCAGCGCAGCACGTGCTGCAGTACATGACCCCGGAGGGCAGGCAGCGGGCAGCCCAAGCACACGTCACAGCGGAGGTGCGGGAGCTGCTGGTGGGCCTGCTGGAGGGCCGCGATGAGGCCGAGCTGGAGGCGCCCCCAGAGGCCCCGCTGATGGAGTTGGGACTCACCTCGATGCTCGCTGTGGACCTGATGACCCGCCTAGGAGAGATGTACGGCCTGGAGCTCTCGCCTGCGGCTGTGTACGAGCACGTGCACATCGCCGGTGTAGCGCGTCACATTGTGGCCCACCTTCCGCCACCCAATACAACGACCCCTCCGACTCCCAATCGGAGCGCCTCTGTCGCCGACACCGCCATGGAGGTGGTGGATGACGGCACGTACACTGGGCGACTGCGTTCAACCTCTCCCGCCGCAAGGTGGGGTGTGGTGCGCGAGCAGGTTACCGCAGTTTTGGCTGAGGTACTTGGGGGGGCGGACGCTCGCGCACTGCGGGTAGAGCAGGGCGGCGCACCACTGAAGGAGCTTGGGCTAAGCACAATAGGCGCCGTGGACCTGGATTCTCGGCTGCGGGACGCATACGGCTTGCCGGAGCTCAGCCCGGCGCCGATTTACGAGGAGATCAGCGTAGACGGGCTCTGCCATCGGAGTCTCTCTGAGATTCAGATGGCGACTGGTGCCCCTCCACCAAACAACTGGGAAAGGCCGATGCCCGAGGACGTCCGGGGAGGCATCATCGCACCCGCCGTGACGGGTCTGAGCTGTAGGCTTCCGGGGGCGACCGACACGCTCCAGGAGCTCTGGGACGGTGTCCTGCTGAAGGAGCGCGACTGCGTGGTGAGCCCGCCACCTGGGCGCCCCACCAACGGCACAGCCCGGAGTGGCTTCCTCACGTGGCAGCAAGTGGCGCGATTTGACCGGGAGGTGTTTGGGCTGAGCGGAGCGGAGGCAGCGGCGATGGACCCCCAGCAGCGCTTGCTACTGGAGGGGGCGCAGGAGGCATTGGAGGATGCGGGGCAGGGGAGCGTGGAGGGGCGTTCATCCCGGCACGTAGGAGTGTACGTCGCGCTGGAGACCATGGACTACGCGGTGCTCCATCAGGGGAGTGCCGTGCCCCCGACGCCATACTGCGGCACCGGGTGGCACATGGCTATCGCCGCGAACCGTATCAGCTACCTCTTCGACTTCACGGGGCCCTCGGTCGTGCTGAACACCGCCTGCTCCTCCTCCCTCGTGTGCATCGACTCTGCCGTGATCACCATGCGCCACCGCAGGCTCGCCCAAGCGCTCGTCGGCGGCGCCAACATCCAGCTGTGCACGGCGTGGTCCGAAGCGTTCGCCTGCGCCGGGATGCTCAGTCCATCCTTCAAGTGCAAGTTTGGGGATGACTCCGCCGACGGGTGCGTGCGCCATGGCCGCAGAACCCGGAGCGGGCCCGGCAGCGCGCTCCGGGCCCCCGCTCCCCTCAGTGCAGCGCGCTCCGGGTATTGGAATCAGCAAGTGCCTGCTGATCAGTTTGGTGTAAAGCATGACTATCTAGACCTTCTACAGTAGTCAGGATGCTCAAACCCTGAAGAAACCCTAAAGAAACCCTGTGGAACCCTTAGATCTAGATCTGTAGATCTGCTGAACTAATCGTGGCCGTCAGATCATTGATGACCATCGGCAAGTGTGTTTCTTTTGCTCTTCACATCTCATTGCCAACAGGCACACTGCATAGCATTTCATTGAAAATAGCTTTCTTCTTACATGCTTTTAAGTGTGTGAGAGAAAATCTCTTTTTGTAATGTCTTCTCTAGGCTGATTCACAGCTTCACATGCTTTTTTAGGCTGATGCACAGCTTCTAAGGCAAAATGTTTAGAGTCTTCTGGGTTGGGTGGGTAGGGAAGGCAAAAGAACAGAGCTGCGGATTCCCACGGGCGGAACTCCTAAATACTGTCGTGTGTAAAGCCTTTAGATCTAACTCAGCTGCTGATTTGATCTAACGGCTCAGGAAACTCTGATCGATCTACCGGCACAGAAACCTCTAAAATTCCGCAGGCTCCAATTTAACCATTTCTTTTGCTCTTCACATCTCATTGCCATGTAACAGAGATCATTAGGCACACTGCTCTGTGCCAGGCTGCCGCTGCTGCTGCTGTAGCCATCTCGGAGTGGTCCACCCGAAGTATTTCTCCATGTGCTCGTCGGGAACAGCTGCCGGGTCAATGCAGGAGTGGATGGCAGAGGGCAGCTGAGACCAGCCGCCCAGGAAGCAGCACTTCTCAAGCGCCGCGCCCACAGCCCTGGCACAGGTACAAGCCCCCTTGCGGGTGCTGTGGCCAGAGAAGTGTCCCCCTTCCGGAGGGACACACCCCAGCCTCCCCAATGCCAACTGCACCCAGCCATTAGCTTGCGCCGACCGGAGCTTCCCTTGCTCCCACGGCAGCCTCCAGTAGCTGCCCTGCACTTCCGAGCCCGTCACCGGGCGATGCCCCCAACAGGCATCCCACACCTGCTGCCAGTGCTGCAGGAGCTGCACAAGCCCCGCCACCCCCGCTGCGGGGATGGTGAGCCTCCTCCTGAGGCGCACGTGCCCCCTGCCTTTCTCCTTGTGGAGAACCACGGAGATGTCATCACCTGTGATGCTGATGTGCCCCCTGCGCATGGAGACGCCCGTCTCTGGCCGGCCGAAGGTGACGAAGGCAAACACCACGTAGGTGCACGCCCTGAGCAGCTCCGTAGCTGCCCGGCCCACCGGCTCCAGCCCCAGCCCGTGCGCATGCACCGACGAGACATGCCTGGCAGGCAGCCAGGTCCGCACCGTCTGCTCCTCACCCGCGGCTTCAGCCGCCTGCACCTGGGGGCGGGCCATGCCCTTCACTGCTCTGGAGATCGACCGGCCCTTGGCAGGCCCGGGGAACCCCATGTCCTCGTGGTAGTTGTTGATGGCGGATAGGTAGGGCTGCATGTTGGACGCCTGCACCGTGCCCTTGTCCAGCATGTGAGCAATGTACAGCCTCACCGTGGCCCCCGTTGCCGGAAGCCACTGCCTGCCCTCCGCCTCACAGAACGCCATGAAGGCCCGAGCCTTCGGCCGGTAGTTGCCCACCGTCTTGCCGCCCAATGCTGCCCCCTGCATCTGCACTGCCAGCTCAGTGAGGGAGCTGTCCCCCAGCTCCCCTCTCCAGCGCTCCTGAAGCGCCGCATCCCAGCCAGTCACCTCCTGCACCGCTGCCGGGAGCACCTCATACCTCTCCTTGCTCATGTCCAGGTCCTCCTTGTCACCATCCTCGTAGGCAATGTGGGTTAGGCCGTCCGACCCCGTGTCACCCACGGTGCCGGTGTACCAGGCATCATCCTGGGGCCAATACACCTTCACCTTGAGAGTACTCGCCAGCCCCGCCTGCGGCGCCTGCCCGGCTGCCCGCCTCCCATCCTGCAGGTAATGGCTCACCGGGAGGCGGAGATGCGGAACATGATGCCGTCCCAGCTTGAGGCCCCGCGCAGCTCGGACCCTCCCAGCCGGCTGGGAGTAAAGAGGTCCCTGCCCCGGGGCAAGATCACCACCTCGTCGGCCATGGCCTCCAACTGCTGGAACCACATCTGCCCCGGCCAGTAGGGCGCCACCACCGTTGCGGCGCACTTCTCCTCCCGCAGCTTGTGCGCCACCTCGTCGAGGAGGGACCACGGGGGGTTGACCCAATTGACCTCTCCTGGCCAGGAAAAGGCCAAAGAGTCCACGCCCTCGCACCCCGGGTCGTGCCACTGTGCGTAGTAGCGCGGCAGCTGGGCGGAGAGCTCCGAGGCGAAGCGATCCACGGTGTGCTGGTGCCATTCCCGCTCCGCCCACTGAAACCACCTGCGGTTCAGCCGCCAGTCGTCCAGTTCCCGGTCCCGAGACAAGCGGTCGGCCCACTCGTTTGCCTCGCTTCTGATGTACCTCGCCTGGAGCTCGATGTCGTTTAAGTCCAGCAGGATCCACAGGCGCCGCATCCGCCGCATCAGCTCCGGGTTGCGCGACGTGAAGTGCGAGAGCATGGCCACCACCGCCTGGTTGTCGCAGTAGAGGCGCACCACCTTGCCGGTGAGCTCTCTCAGGAAGGATTGCACCGTTTTGTACACGGCCTCCAACTCCAGGTGCGTGATGTGTAGATGCCGTAGCTCGTCGGACCAGAATCCTCTTGCCGCGTGCTTGAGGTTCAGCACCCCGCCCCATGCGAACAGAGACGCGTCGGTGTGCACCTTCGCTCTCGTGGGGCTGCGCCAGATCTTGCGACCGTTCCACCGGCTCTGAGCCGGCAGCCTGAGCCACCACTCGATGTCGCTCCACGCCTGCCGTGTGAGCTTCACCTTCGCGCCCCATCCCCGCCTCGTGGAGAGCACGAAGTGGAGCTCCCTGAGATACAATCTCGCCGGAGGGACTGCCAGATACACAGACTGGCAGAGCCCCGTGAACGCTGCCAGCCTCCGAGCTGGGAGCCACCTCCGCTGTCGCGACGCCTCGCTGAGAAGCGCCTTGGATTGCAGGTGAATCTTGTGCAGCCTCGCCGGTGTCACGCGGAACTGTCCCGCCTTGAGGTCCACCTCGAGCCCGAGGTGCTCCACCAGCTTGCGTCGGCTCCCATTGCCCCTTCTTCTCGTTGCGCGACAATCCGAGTCTCACCAAGACCCGAGATGTCAGCTCGCGCGCCCTGAGCGCCTCGATCCTGCTGCTTAGCAGGAACAAGAAGTCGTCCATGTAAGGGAGCACCCGCGCCCCCTGCTGATGCTCCTCGCGACCGCATCCTCCAGCTCGTCTGCGAACTGCCCAACGTCGTCGCACCTTGCTTCCGCTTTGCAGCTTCCGCACTTCCCGCCGATCCTCCGCGGATCTCGGAGAACGAAGGCACTCCACGAGCACCTTCATGACCTTGACGAAGATTCGTGGCGAGTCGTTCCAGCCGAAGGGAAGGGCGCCGCACTGGAATAATTCCCCCCGCACGTCGAACTGCATGTACTCCTGGAAGGCGGGGTCGATCCCCACGACGTGGTAACCGTCCTGGAGGTCGAAGCTGAAGCACCAGTCGTTCGGCTTGGCGAGCCGACGCAGCTTCTTCAGCGTCTCCATCTTGCAGCGAGATTTTACGCAGTGAGCGTTCAACCAGCGGAAGTCCATCACTAGACGCCACTTGTTCGTCCCCGGCTTCGGCACCAGGAACACTCGGGATACATGTCGTCGCCTCCTCGCTCGCACCCATGCGCCCGTTCTGAGACACCGCTCGGTCTCTGCGGCCATCCACTCCAGCTGCGGAGGGGTGGCGTCGCCCAACGACACTCCGTGATCGAAAGGCAGAGGCCGTGCGTTGGGTCGAGGCTTGTCGACCCAACGCATCCTTGCCCCTTTGCTGATCCACTGCATCACCTCTGAGTTCGCGCCAGCTGCGCGCCATGCCCCCCTTCTGCTCCGCACCCTTTCCTGCAGGGTGGGCTCTTTCCGTTGAACGCCCCGAGGGGCGGAAGGCGTCCAACCTTTCCGTGATCGGAAAGCTAGGTCTGGGCTTGGGCGCCTCGCCCAAGCCCTGACCCTTTACCTCCCTTGCCGCTGCCGCGGCCACCTTCACCTTTTCCAGCGCCACCGCCCGCTGCGCCTTTGCCTTTGCCTCCTTGACGGTCACGAAAAGTCGAAACTTTGGCGCTTGCCTTGGCGTGCGTGTTCATCACGGCCTTCGCCTTCGTGGTGTCCTTCCTTCCACCACTTCGTGAGCACTGAGTCGCTCACCAGCCCGTCGCTGCCTGCGTACACCTTCTCCTCGATGAAAGCCAACTTCGCCCGCAACGCCTCAGCTCCGCCGTGCGATGTTGCGTCAGACTCCATGCTCGCTCTGAGCTGCAACATGGTGCAGCCGTTGTTCAGGAGCGAAAAAACGCCCTTAAACGTGTTGTGCGCTGCGAAAACGCGCTCACTCAATTCCTCCACCGTTGGGGGATCCTTTTCATCTTGACACCAGTCCAAGGTCACCTCGGAAAACACAATCGCATCGTGCAAGTACGACAGCGCCGGGGCAAGCACCAACTGCTCGTAATGCATGGACGAGTTGGTGCGTTTGGAGAGGGCGTCGTAGGTCTTGTCGTTGTACAGGTCGTACATCTGCGGCATGTCAGTCTCCAGTGTCGCAGGTCTCACAGGGAACGGATTCCCTTCAACGTGTGGGACATACGGGAGCTTTTTTAATGCCTCCAATCCCGCGTCTCCGCTCTGAGCGGAACCACCAGCCTGCGAAACGGCTTTCGCTGCCGCCTCCTCCGCGACTTCAACTCTCGCTGCGAGAGTCTCCATTCGCTTCATCATGAGCTTCATCATTTCGCCCTGTTGCTCCAACAGAACTTCCATCCCGGACTTCGCCGCCGGTTGTCCAGCCGCGCCAGCATTGTTCTCCGACGCGCCTTGCTCACCGTCTTGACTCATTGTAGTAAGTCGTCAAGGGTTTAAACTTCCACAGTAACGTTAAAATGTGGGGTAAAAATTTGCAGTGTGCCGCACTAAGAATTTTTCCGCGAGGAAAATTTCTTGTGAAGTTCTTTTGCGAAGGCAAAAGAACAGAGCTGCGGATTCCCACGGGCGGAACTCCTAAATACTGTCGTGTGTAAAGCCTTTAGATCTAACTCAGCTGCTGATTTGATCTAACGGCTCAGGAAACTCTGATCGATCTACCGGCACAGAAACCTCTAAAATTCCGCAGGCTCCAATTTAACCATAATAAGTTCATCGGTACCCAGGCGTGTCACTGCGGTCGGTATGAACACGACAGTGACACGTAGGACTCTGTTTAGTGAACTTTCACTTAGACTGCCCAATCAATAATGACTGGGCGCTGAAGTTCGCGGCGTTTCAAGCTGCGAACTGGTATATCTTTTGTGAATGAAAGTTTACGCTCGCTTTTGTGAAAACAGACTCTCGAATTCTAACAGGTTATGGGCCCACTTACATTGTAAGTGTTAACCGACGTTTGTATCACGCAAAATTTCACTGCGCGTAATATTCGAAATGAGTAGGAGACAAGACAAGGCCAAAGCTCCAGAGAGGCCCCCAGGTCTGAGTGAGGAATCTACTTTTGGCGAACTTTCGGAGGAAGGGAAGCCTGATGGAATCTCAGCAGGGGAGGACTCTGCAGCGCTGGCTAATCTTTTCGCGCAGCAAGAGGCGCGTATTGATGAGAGGCAGCAACAGCTATTTACGCAGTAAGACGCGCGTATGAATGAGCTTTTTAAAATGGTTCAAGCCCTGGCACACGCAGTGCCGCCGTTGGCTGTTGCGAATCAAAATGCGGGGACGGGAAATGCTATTGCGTGTCCCGAGGCCGCGGAATCCAGCATGTCTGGTTCCAGTGTTAAATCTCGAGTTGCGAGTGGTACTGTGGACGTACCTTTACCTTTTCTAACGGATATGTTGAAGGGGTTCCCGACTGACCAGCTCTATTCTGGTCAGGAGGCCGAAAATGACAGCAAGTGGATGGAATTCCGGGGTAAAATTGTACCGTCTCTGCGTCACCCGGCGTTGTCGCTGTTATTGACGGACACGCGCGAGTTAGAGGACATCAAGAAGGACGAGAAGTTCTCGGTGGCAGCGAATCAGTTATTTCATGACTTTCTGTCGCGTGTTACCACCAGGACGGCGAACGCAGTTGTTCGATCGTACAGTACTGAAGCAGACGGTGTCTCAGCCTGGCGACAGCTAATTAAAATGCGTCGGAGCACGGGCTCTGCGTACTTTGTGCGGCAGGTCAAGGCTTTGCTTGATGACATGAAGAGGTTTATGACGTTCGCACCCCCGCTGCAAGGCTTTCTAAATGCGAGGGAGGTTCTTGACAGGGTGGAGGAGTATGCGTGCACGAGCAAATTCCTGCCAGGTGGTGAAATGTTTCATGTTGCCAGCCTGGAGGCAGTCTTTGTGGCTATGGTGCTGAATTCCTTGAACCCGGCGTATGTCTATATTCGCACTATGTTCTCTGGGGATGAGCTGCCGTCGTTCAAGAAGCTGAACGGCGCGGTATGTGGCCACTACGACAACGTCATCGCAACCTCTGCAGCAGCGATGGAGACGGGTGCTGGAATCGTGGAGGACCGTCGTAAGCAGGGAGAGCAGAAGCGTGCTGCGTTACTCAAGCGAGTTCCATGTCCGGTGTGTCATATGCCTGGACACTCGTCCAGTGACTGCTATGTTACTCACGAGGATAAGAGGGAGGCTTACCTCAAGAAGAATCCCAAGAGGAGGGAAGCGATAATGAAGAGGGTCCAGGACTACCAGAAGTATGGGAAGCTACCCAATCGTGCGGCTGCTGTTGCTGAAGCTGAGCAGCACCCTGGTGTGGATGACACTGGCGAGGCTCTGTTTGCAATCTGTGAGCTGGTAGAGGACAGCATGGTTACCTGCTTCTCTGACGACCTACCTCAATTTATTTCTGGTTGTACTGCGGGAGGCTGTACTGCATGTCAGTCTGGTATCTCCCTGAGCAATTACTATGCAGTTCTGGACGGGCTTACATCTTCTGAGGGTCCTACCCCTGTGGGGGGTGGGGACCAGCCTATGAGTGGGGTCTATCGGTGGAGGTCTGGTGCTCCTATGAGCAGGCGCTCTGCAGTGAGGAGACCTGGTAAGAAGTCACACCCCTATCAGCCCAATAAGCATCGGTTCTTATTGAACAGGCACAAGTATTTCCCCGTGGCTCCGGTGTACGACTCGTTTGTCTACATTGATACTCTATGCACGGCCCTCCCTGGGAGGAAGCTTGAGCCTACCCAGCCCTGTGGGAAGCAGGAAGGGAGCAGCATCTTGGGCCTGGATATCAGATATCCCCCAGGCAGCCGTGGTACACTTCAGATGTCCAATATGTGCATAGTATGTTCATGGGTGGCTCTGTGGAAGTGTTGGACAGGGCAGTGACTGTGCCGGAGAAGCCTCACTTTCCTGTTGATGGCAGAGTGGTGAGCCACAAGAAGATGGTGTGTGCCAAGCATGTTGTGGCCGAGCAGTTCAGTCTGCTGCAGCGTCTGATCGAGAAGGAACCGGGTACGGTACGAGGATCCTTTGAGAGGCTGCAGTCATGGGTGACTTTACTCAGTTCTCTATGGTTACTCGAGACACTGTGCAGGCGGTCGAGAGCTTCTGGGCATTACTGGGATATGATTTTGGGGATGAGTGGGACTCTGGCTCCTCATCTGATGGCGATGATCATTCAGACCAGAGTGGCTATGACTCTGGGGATTCCTCTCATCATGATGATGTCTCTTCCGACCGAGGTGATTCTGGACTTATGGCTACACTGGATGCCTCTGGTGTTGAACAGATTGTTGCAGACCGACATGCCTGGTCTTATCACACATTGGCTGAACACAGCTATATGCCTGATCTTATCTATCTCTCTGGATCTTGTGATGATGGTGGTCATATTTGTGACGACTCTGATTGCTCCATCCCCGACCTGGATTCAGCTTCGGACTCTGACTCGGATGATGGTGATTATGCTCCAGATACTCTGCCAGATCTGGTGGATGCCTCTGACTCAGACGAGGAGGACGATGTGCGCTTATGGCAGCCCTTTGAAGGAGTGGGCGGCATCCCCTCCGATGATTGGGCATCTGGACTGTTCTGTCCGCCTCGCAAGAACCGCCTCTGTGCCAAGGGCGCTGAGTCTGGGATTGAAGATTACTGCTCTTCTGATTGGTATTGTGATGTACCTGATCTTGAAGATGGGAGTGACTCTGGCGATGAGGATGCATGTGAGCTGCATGAAGGCCACCCTGTGGGCAGCTCTCTCGCCCTGTATGTTGCATCGACAGACAACACAGCTGACATCTTCACCAGAGCCCTGCCATTGACTGCATTCGGTGGAAAGGTGGCAGTGATAGACAGTGGCGCCACCAAGCACATCTTCAATATGGTGAGTGACTTTGGCGGTGACTTTGATCCTGCTTCCAGTTCCACTTTCAGTGTGGTGCAGGCTGGTACTGTGTCCTCGGAGGGCAGAGGGACGGTCACATTTGCCATACTGGATGTGTCCACTGGGCGCGCTGTTGGGCTGCAATTCACTGGTGCTCACTGCATTCCTGGGCAGCCATTCAACCTGGTGTCTGTGGTGGCGCTTGAGGATGCGGGGTTCAGTGTTGATTTTGAGGCCAGGCAGATATTCAGTAGGGGGGTGACCTTCTCATTCTCTAGAGTTGGCAACCAGTATATCATATATGAAGATCAGACTGGCACTTTGGATACCTACATGGCCTGTGCAGCATACCATGATGACTCTGATCGGGACAAGACAGACTGGAAGTTTGAGGAGGCTGGGAAGCACATTGAGGAGCATGGGCCCTTTACTCTGGAGTTGTTTGCCTCCGTTGACAACCACGTCCTGGACGATTATTGCACAACTGACAACCCTTGCTTCTGCAGGGACTGGGCGGGTAAAGCCTGCTATGGCAACCCACCTTATGAGCATGACACCATCCTGAGATGTCTGCAGAAGGCTCTCAGTGACTTTGCTCGGGCGCCTCAGTCCACCAAGTTCCTTTGGTACTACCCAGATGGGAGACAGCCAGTTGGTGGCAGTTTGTATCTCTGTTTACCATTGTCCATGAGTACCCTGCTGGAGAGAAGATATTCTCGGCTCCATTGGACTCATGCTACAATGTGGAGAACCTGGAGATGTGTGGGGAGAGCCGGGTATGGGTCAGGGAGACTAAGTGGCCTGTGGTGGTGATCTACAAGGATGGGCATACAGTGATGAAGCTTGATGCCAAGATGCTGGCACATATTCGGCTTGGCCATATTGATGAGACTGGTGAGGACATATATGCTGGCGAGGAGGAGGAGCACTCTGACGCTGGTGAGACTTTATTTGCTCTCCGTGAGAGTGGGCAATCTGACTTATACCCTGGCCTGGAGGACACCGGTGAGGCTTTATTTGCTCTCGGTGAGGGTGGGCGATCTGGCTTACACTCTGGCCTGGAGGACACCGGTGAGACTTTCTTTGCTCTCCGTGAGGCTGCATGTCGCTGGAACAATGAGCACACTCTCCCGACTTCGGTGACTTCTGACTTCTCTGATGTCCCCGTGACTCCGTTACATCTGGTCTTTGGGAGTAACTCTGGTAAATCTGCCTTGGTGGACCCTCCATCCTCTGGACTCGCCCTCTCCAACAACTATTCAGTGCTGGACAGAGTGTTGGCGGTGCCTACTGATGCTACTGCTCGCTGTGCTAAGGTGGCCGGAGGGGTGGTGGATCCTGACCTGCGGGTTGCGCCCCGCTCCACTATGGACAAGAGCGCTGTTCTGGATTGTGGCGCCACCAAGCACATCTTCGACTCTATGAAGGTGTTCACCGAGGATGATGATGGTGACCACTTTGGTGACAACTTTGATGACTCCATCCCCGATCTGGACTCGGGCTCCGACTCGCATGAGGATGATGATCCCGAGGCTTGTCAGGTTGGACTATCTGGACATCCTGAGCTTTATCCTGGACTACGAGTGGATATCTTGACAACCTACCCCGTGATGATCAAATAAGAGCTGAAGGGGCACCATCCCCACAAACTGGAGCTGAAGGGGCACCATCCCCATATCACTGGAACTGAAGACTGAAGGGGGCACCATCCCCATAAACTGGAGCTGGAGGGGCACCATCCCAAGAACTGGGTGTTGCTGACTGAAGGGGCACCATTCCCAAGAACTGGCAGTAGGACAACTAGACAGTCACCCTTTAGAAGGGGTATTGGAATCCAGCGGGCCTATTTAGCTGCTAAACAGGCCCATCTCGCAACTATTGGAATCTGCAAGTGCCTGCTGATCAGTTTGGTGTAAAGCATGACTGTCTAGGTCTTGTACAGTAGTCAGGACACTAAGCAGCCGACATTGCTAGACAGTCTGCGCACCTGTCTGCTGAAGCTGGCGGCCAATTTTGCGTCCGGTGCCGAGTGCTTCAGCCGTGTTGCGATTCGGCCGAGTTTCAGCCAGAATGCCTTGTGAGTCTGCATCAGTGCCGTAGCGGCCATCTGCCCACCACATGTTTATTCCCCCCGCTGTCCTTTACTCAGTCACCAGCTCCCCACGCCATCCTTCACATACCCTGCAGCTGCACATCGAGGGAGCATGGGGGTGCTAGCTAAGGAGCATTGACCAAGGCCGGCAACGATTAACTCACCATGGCAGTTGGTCTGCCAAGGTTTCAGCATATGGATCACGGGCGCAGGACAGAACTGTAACAGGGTACGCGAGTCAAATAGATAGAAGAAAAGGGATCCACAGTGGTTGCATGCCATTGGGCGCAGTGGCTGCATGCCATTGGGCGCAGTGGCTGCATGCCATTGGGCGCGGTGGCTGCATGCCATCGGGCGCGGTGGCGGCATGCCATTGGGCGCATGCCATTGGGCGCGGTGGCTGCATGCCATCAGGCGCGGTGGCGGCATGCCATTGGGCGCAGTGGCTGCATGCCATTGGGCGCAGTGGCTGCATGCCATTGGGCGCAGTGGCTGCATGCCATTGGGCGCAGTGGCTGCATGCCATTGGGCACAGTGGCTGCATGCCATTGGGCGCAGTGGCTGCATGCCATTGGGCGCGGTGGCTGCATGCCATCGGGCGCGGTGGCGGCATGCCATTGGGCGCAGTGGCTGCATGCCATTGGGCGCAGTGGCTGCATGCCATTGGGCGCAGTGGCTGCATGCCATTGGGCGCAGTGGCTGCATGCCATTGGGCACAGTGGCTGCATGCCATTGGGCACGCCTATCCTAGCATGAAACATATATCATACGCAGTTCATAATCATGCTCACGTATGAAAGTCGCCGGGTTTCATGAGTCATGCACGGCCGTCGATGGGTTTCTGAGTCGTGCACGGTCGTCGATGGGTTTCATGAGTCATGCACGGCCGTCGATGGGTTTCATGAGTCATGCACGCCTGTTGATGACTACTGGCCGCCTCCCACTCATGAGCAGTCTGCTCCATTTGCTCAGCAGCCAAGGGCTCGATGGGCTTGTACGCTAAAGAGCTGCGAGCGCGGGCTGAGGGGGATGAAGCACGCCTTGGCCCGCGTTGGTTTCCAGAATGCGCCCTTCCCAGCTGCCGGAAGCCCTGCCACAATAAGGGCCCCAGCGTGCGGAACTCCTCAGAGAAGTGCCCGCTCTACCGTTCACGTTCAGAAAAGTCCGCGAAGAGTGCCAAAAAAGTTGAA
>LGRX02007916.1:0-15866 GCA_001247695.2 Cymbomonas tetramitiformis | reverse complement strand
CGTGTATTTTACAATTGGGCACTCCGCAGAGATGATATGGCCCAGGACTCTGTCCTCCCTCGTTATCTAAACGCAACAACGCATTTCTTCAGGCCAAACACCCACCTACCCCATCTGCTTTGTCGAAGTCCAGAAAGACAAGCTGCGCACGCCCAACAGCTGGCTCGTTAGGATTTCCGGGATGGGTATAATTTGATGAGTATTGGAGCACGTCATGACAAAGTGGCGTCATTAGATTTTGTCCCAGAGACGATGCAAAGTGCGGTCCAGTGCTCCTCAACGCTCAAAGCATTGTGTGAGGAACACTAAGATGGGATCCGGAGAAGGAGCGTACGGTTCACCTCCTAAGTGTGGGTGTGTGCGCGATCATCTTTCCATGCTGCTTTGCATTTGGGTTGGGAATATGTATGCGTTTGTGGTATCTTGTCACGGCCCTGCCCTGCTCTTGATTTGCTTCTCACATCCACTGGGATGATGGTGGGCTGGCTTTTGTTGGCCGATCTCATGCCGTTCAGTGTGTGCGCGATGATCGTGAGTTGGTGGTCTGTTGTCACGACCCCGCCCTGCTCCTGAATTGCTTCTCACATCCACTGGGATGATGGTGGGCTGGCTTTTGTCGGCTGATCTCATGCCATTCAGTGTGTGCGGGGTGGTGCGTGCAGGCACTGGTGTTGCAACAAATTCACCAATAAGCTACCAACTGAACTGGGCAAGCTAACAGCGATGATTTCTTTGTTCGTGCCCCAACAAGAAACGTTATGATGTGGCTACTATTGGCGCGCAAGCTTTGATGTACACTTGCCCCGAGTTGCTAGAGTGAGGCTGGATGGAGTGATTTGTCAGTGGACCAGGATGTGCGCTTGAGCACCAAACCTGTCGGGTACCAAAATGGAGAGTGCTAGAGCATGAATAGATGGCTTAAAGCTGCCGAATCGCATTTCGGATCCATGTTTGGATCTTTTGCCGAACAGCTTAATGTGCGGTCAGATGAGGCGGCGTTGTGGATGTGGGTGTCGGGTGCCATGCCGGCAGGCACTATTACTCTAACAGTCTCACTGGACGGGTCCCCGCAGAGCTCTTTGCAATGACTGAACTGCGCAAATTGTAAGTTGTCGGCTGCCTCCTGTGTAGCATATCACTACAAGCACACAGAGGGTATGTATATCGTGCATCCGTGTTTCTGGCTGGCATGGTTGGTAGGATGTTTGGCTCTGCTAATTGTGAAGGCATCGGTGGCTGCTTTTGGTGAGGTTGGCGCTGGATGAACCTCCCGATTTCCTATGCCAGGAATTCGTGGATGTCGGGCTGTGAGAATCTAGATGTTTGCGGGTGGGTGATAGGCAACTTCAAAGTAACTCACTCACTGGGACGATTGCCACGGAGATCGGAGTGCTTACTGCGTTGACATATGTGTAAGTTGCCGGCTGCCTCCTGTGTAGCATATCACTACAAGCACACTGAGGGTATGTATATCGTGCAGCCGTGTTTCTGGCTGGCATGACTGGTAGGATGTTTGGCGTGGGCAGATGCACCTGATTGCATGCCGCTTGGAGAGATAGTGTGCGATTGCTGTGAGGAGGAGCATGGTGGTGCTCGGCGGGTTGATGCCTTTTAGGGTTTTTGCTTTTTGGGGTTTTCCCCCGAAAAGATGGAAACCCTGAATATTGATTTGTCTTGAAGAGGGGCAAATGTTGTATGGGTGTGCTTGATGACGATGCTTATTCTGTGAAGCATACGCGGTTTGGGTGAATTGGTCGTACACCGCTTTGCAATGTTTGAGCTTTGTTCTTTAATGGAGGGAGTAATGCACCGATATCATTGACAATATGGCATAGGCATCACCCGAACACTCGCGTTTATGAACGTTTTGCTCCATAGCCCCATGCTAACATCATATATGTTGATAATACGTGCCCATATCCAACATTTGTTGAAGAGTATGGTGTATGCGTGGGTGTTGGGTACTGCGCCTGCAGTAACACGCATAGCAACAGCTTGACGGGAGCAATTCCCACAGAGATCGGCGTGCTCACTCGGATGACTTACATGTAAGTGGTTGGCTTCGTCACTGGCAGCACCCATTTGAAATCAAAACTGCCAAAAGGTGATTGGAGGTACAGGGCATAGTATAATGAGGAAGCTTGGACAATGGCAACAATCACGCGGAGAGAGGTGTTGCACGTGAGCTGAGAGGAGGAGCATGCTGGCCGTGCATTGCATGTTGTTGTGTTTTTTTTGGAATGAAGAGGAGTATGCAAGGTATTTGATAAGAGCGTAAGAGATGTGCATTGATATGGGAAATGCGAGATGGGTGCGTGTATTTTACAATTGGGCACTCCGCAGAGATGATATGGCCCAGGACTCTGTCCTCCCTCGTTATCTAAACGCAACAACGCATTTCTTCAGGCCAAACACCCACCTACCCCATCTGCTTTGTCGAAGTCCAGAAAGACAAGCTGCGCACGCCCAACAGCTGGCTCGTTAGGATTTCCGGGATGGGTATAATTTGATGAGTATTGGAGCACGTCATGACAAAGTGGCGTCATTAGATTTTGTCCCAGAGACGATGCAAAGTGCGGTCCAGTGCTCCTCAACGCTCAAAGCATTGTGTGAGGAACACTAAGATGGGATCCGGAGAAGGAGCGTACGGTTCACCTCCTAAGTGTGGGTGTGTGCGCGATCATCTTTCCATGCTGCTTTGCATTTGGGTTGGGAATATGTATGCGTTTGTGGTATCTTGTCACGGCCCTGCCCTGCTCTTGATTTGCTTCTCACATCCACTGGGATGATGGTGGGCTGGCTTTTGTTGGCCGATCTCATGCCGTTCAGTGTGTGCGCGATGATCGTGAGTTGGTGGTCTGTTGTCACGACCCCGCCCTGCTCCTGAATTGCTTCTCACATCCACTGGGATGATGGTGGGCTGGCTTTTGTCGGCTGATCTCATGCCATTCAGTGTGTGCGGGGTGGTGCGTGCAGGCACTGGTGTTGCAACAAATTCACCAATAAGCTACCAACTGAACTGGGCAAGCTAACAGTGATGAATTCTTTGTTCGTGCCCCAACAAGAAACGTTATGATGTGGCTACTATTGGCGCGCAAGCTTTGATGTACACTTGCCCCGAGTTGCTAGAGTGAGGCTGGATGGAGTGATTTGTCAGTGGACCAGGATGTGCGCTTGAGCACCAAACCTGTCGGGTACCAAAATGGAGAGTGCTAGAGCATGGATAGATGGCTTAAAGCTGCCGAATCGCATTTCGGATCCATGTTTGTATCTTTTGCCGAACAGCTTAATGTGCGGTCAGATGAGGTGGCGTTGTGGATGTGGGTGTCGGGTGCCATGCCGGCAGGCACTATAACTCTAACAGTCTCACTGGACGGGTCCCCGCAGAGCTCTTTGCAATGACTGAACTGCTCATATTGTAAGTTGTCGGCTGCCTCCTGTGTAGCATATCACTACAAGCACACAGAGGGTATGTATATCGTGCATCCGTGTTTCTGGCTGGCATGGTTGGTAGGATGTTTGGCTCTGCTAATTGTGAAGGCATCGGTGGCTGCTTTTGGTGAGGTTGGCGCTGGATGAACCTCCCGATTTCCTATGCCAGGAATTCGTGGATGTCGGGCTGTGAGAATCTAGATGTTTGCGGGTGGGTGATAGGCAACTTCATAGTAACTCACTCACTGGGACGATTGCCACGGAGATCGGAGTGCTCACTGCGTTGACAACTATGTAAGTTGCCGGCTGCCTCCTGTGTAGCATATCACTACAAGCACACTGAGGGTATGTATATCGTGCAGCCGTGTTTCTGGCTGGCATGACTGGTAGGATGTTTGGCGTGGGCAGATGCACCTGATTGCATGCCGCTTGGAGAGATAGTGTGCGATCGCTGTGAGGAGGAGCATGGTGGTGCTCGGCGGGTTGATGCCTTTTAGGGTTTTTGCTTTTTGGGGTTTTCCCCCGAAAAGATGGAAACCCTGAATACTGATTTGTCTTGAAGAGGGGCAAATGTTGTATGGGTGTGCTTGATGACGATGCTTATTCTGTGAAGCATACGCGGTTTGGGTGAATTGGTCGTACACCGCTTTGCAATGTTTGAGCTTTGTTCTTTAATGGAGGGAGTAATGCACCGATATCATTGACAATATGGCATAGGCATCACCCGAACACTCGCGTTTATGAACGTTTTGCTCCATAGCCCCATGCTAACATCATATATGTCGATAATACGTGCCCATATCCAACATTTGTTGAAGAGTATGGTGTATGCGTGGGTGTTGGGTACTGCGCCTGCAGTCACACGCATAGCAACAGCTTGACGGGAGCAATTCCCACAGAGATCGGCGTGCTCACTCGGATGACTTACATGTAAGTGGTTGGCTTCGTCACTGGCAGCACCCATTTGAAATCAAAACTGCCAAAAGGTGATTGGAGGTACAGGGCATAGTATAATGAGGAAGCTTGGACAATGGCAACAATCACGCGGAGAGAGGTGTTGCACGTGAGCTGAGAGGAGGAGCATGCTGGCCGTGCATTGCATGTTGTTGTGTTTTTTTTGGAATGAAGAGGAGTATGCAAGGTATTTGATAAGAGCGTAAGAGATGTGCATTGATATGGGAAATGCGAGATGGGTGCGTGTATTTTACAATTGGGCACTCCGCAGAGATGATATGGCCCAGGACTCTGTCCTCCCTCGTTATCTAAACGCAACAACGCATTTCTTCAGGCCAAACACCCACCTACCCCATCTGCTTTGTCGAAGTCCAGAAAGACAAGCTGCGCACGCCCAACAGCTGGCTCGTTAGGATTTCCGGGATGGGTATAATTTGATGAGTATTGGAGCACGTCATGACAAAGTGGCGTCATTAGATTTTGTCCCAGAGACGATGCAGAGTGCGGTCCAGTACTCCTCAACGCTCAAAGCATTGTGTGAGGAACACTAAGATGGGATCCGGAGAAGGAGCGTACGGTGCACCTCCTAAGTGTGGGTGTGTGCGCGATGATCGGTAGATTTGTCTGTCGTGCTGCGAGGAGAGGCAGAAGGTGGTGATGTACAACTTCTGTGTTCTCCCTTGAATTTTGTGGGGAGCACTTAGGTGCCCGCATGTTTCCCTTTTTTTGACATGGGGTGTCCATGCTGTGTGGTGTGACTGCATTCATGACATAACCATGGACCAACAGGTCCCATCCATCGACCGGGAGCCACTGGGGGGCATGCCAGCAGGGTCCGCTTACTCCGTTACCCAGAGACCAACAATTGTTGGGCGATGATCGGTCACATCGTATCATCTTTCCATGCTGCTTTGCATTTGGGTTGGGAATATGTATGCGTTTGTGGTATCTTGTCACGGCCCTGCCCTGCTCTTGATTTGCTTCTCACATCCACTGGGATGATGGTGGGCTGGCTTTTGTTGGCCGATCTCATGCCGTTCAGTGTGTGCGCGATGATCGTGAGTTGGTGGTCTGTTGTCACGACCCCGCCCTGCTCCTGAATTGCTTCTCACATCCACTGGGATGATGGTGGGCTGTGGCTTTTGTCGGCTGATCTCATGCCATTCAGTGTGTGCGGGGTGGTGCGTGCAGGCACTGGTGTTGCAACAAATTCACCAATAAGCTACCAACTGAACTGGGCAAGCTAACAGCGATGGATTCTTTGTTCGTGCCCCAACAAGAAACGTTATGATGTGGCTACTATTGGCGCGCAAGCTTTGATGTACACTTGCCCCGAGTTGCTAGAGTGAGGCTGGATGGAGTGATTTGTCAGTGGACCAGGATGTGCGCTTGAGCACCAAACCTGTCGGGTACCAAAATGGAGAGTGCTAGAGCATGAATAGATGGCTTAAAGCTGCCGAATCGCATTTCGGATCCATGTTTGGATCTTTTGCCGAACAGCTTAATGTGCGGTCAGATGAGGTGGCGTTGTGGATGTGGGTGTCGGATGCCATGCCGGCAGGAACTATTACTCTAACAGTCTCACTGGACGGGTCCCCGCAGAGCTCTTTGCAATGACTGAACTGCTCATATTGTAAGTTGTCGGCTGCCTCCTGTGTAGCATATCACTACAAGCACACAGAGGGTATGTATATCATGCAGCCGTGTTTCTGGCTGGCATGGTTGGTAGGATGTTTGGCTCTGCTAATTGTGAAGGCATCGGTGGCTGCTTTTGGTGAGGTTGGCGCTGGATGAACCTCCCGATTTCCTATGCCAGGAATTCGTGGATGTCAGGCTGTGAGAATCTAGATGTTTGCGGGTGGGTGATAGGCAACTTCAAAGTAACTCACTCACTGGGACGATTGCCACGGAGATCGGAGTGCTCACTGCGTTGACAACTCTGTAAGTTGCCGGCTGCCTCCTGTGTAGCATATCACTACAAGCACACTGAGGGTATGTATATCGTGCAGCCGTGTTTCTGGCTGGCATGACTGGTAGGATGTTTGGCGTGGGCAGATGCACCTGATTGCATGCCGCTTGGAGAGATAGTGTGCGATTGCTGTGAGGAGGAGCATGGTGGTGCTCGGCGGGTTGATGCCTTTTAGGGTTTTTGCTTTTTGGGGTTTTCCCCCGAAAAGATGGAAACCCTGAATATTGATTTGTCTTGAAGAGGGGCAAATGTTGTATGGGTGTGCTTGATGACGATGCTTATTCTGTGAAGCATACGCGGTTTGGGTGAATTGGTCGTACACCGCTTTGCAATGTTTGAGCTTTGTTCTTTAATGGAGGGAGTAATGCACCGATATCATTGACAATATGGCATAGGCATCACCCGAACACTCGCGTTTATGAACGTTTTGCTCCATAGCCCCATGCTAACATCATATATGTTGATAATACGCGCCCATATCCAACATTTGTTGAAGAGTATGGTGTATGCGTGGGTGTTGGGTACTGCGCCTGCAGTCACACGCATGGCAACAGCTTGACGGGAGCAATTCCCACAGAGATCGGCGTGCTCACTCGGATGACTTACATGTAAGTGGTTGGCTTCGTCACTGGCAGCACCCATTTGAAATCAAAACTGCCAAAAGGTGATTGGAGGTACAGGGCATAGTATAATGAGGAAGCTTGGACAATGGCAACAATCACGCGGAGAGAGGTGTTGCACGTGAGCTGAGAGGAGGAGCATGCTGGCCGTGCATTGCATGTTGTTGTATTTTTTTTGGAATGAAGAGGAGTATGCAAGGTATTTGATAAGAGCGTAAGAGATGTGCATTGATATGGGAACTGCGAGATGGGTGCGTGTATTTTACAATTGGGCACTCCGCAGAGATGATATGGCCCAGGACTCTGTCCTCCCTCGTTATCTAAACGCAACAACGCATTTCTTCAGGCCAAACACCCACCTACCCCATCTGCTTTGTCGAAGTCCAGAAAGACAAGCTGCGCACGCCCAACAGCTGGCTCGTTAGGATTTCCGGGATGGGTATAATTTGATGAGTATTGGAGCACGTCATGACAAAGTGGCGTCATTAGATTTTGTCCCAGAGACGATGCAGAGTGCGGTCCAGTGCTCCTCAACGCTCAAAGCATTGTGTGAGGAACACTAAGATGGGATCCGGAGAAGGAGCGTACGGTTCACCTCCTAAGTGTGGGTGTGCGCGCGATGACATGGGGTGTCCATGCTGTGTGGTGTGACTGCATTCATGACATAACCATGGACCAACAGGTCCCATCCATCGACCGGGAGCCACTGGGGGGCATGCCAGCAGGGTCCGCTTACTCCGTTACCCAGAGACCAACAATTGTTGGGCGATGATCGGGCACATCGTATCATCCTTCCATGCTGCCTTGCATCTGGGTTGGGAATATGTATGAGTTTGTGGTATCTTGTCACGGCCCCGCCCTGCTCTTGATTTGCTTTTCACATCCACTGGGATGATGATGGGTTGGCTTTTGTTGGCCGATCTCATGCCGTTCAGTGTGTGCGCGATGATCGTGAGTTGGTGGTCTGTTGTCACGGCCCTGCCCTGCTCCTGAATTGCTTCTCACATCCACTGAGATGATGATGGGCTGTGGCTTTTGTCGGCTGATCTCATGCCATTCAGTGTGTGCGGGGTGGTGCGTGCAGGCACTGGTGTTGCAACAAATTCACCAATAAGCTACCAACTGAACTGGGCAAGCTAACAGCGATGAATTCTTTGTTCGTGCCCCAACAAGAAACGTTATGATGTGGCTACTATTGGCGCGCAAGCTTTGATGTACACTTGCCCCGAGTTGCTAGAGTGAGGCTGGATGGAGTGATTTGTCAGTGGACCAGGATGTGCGCTTGAGCACCAAACCTGTCGGGTACCAAAATGGAGAGTGCTAGAGCAGTTCTCAGCAACACCCAGTTCTTGGGATGGTGCCCCTCCAGCTCCAGTTTATGGGGATGGTGCCCCTTCATCTCCAGTTTATGGGGATGGTGCCCCTCCAGCTCCAGTTTATGGGGATGGTGCCCCTTCAGTCCTCAGTCTTCAGAGTTGGAGTTCTGCAACTTCATGATACCCAGCCTTTCCCTGTGTGTAAGAAATGCTGGTAGGGGAAGAGGTTTGGTGAAGATGTCAGCTGTGTTGTCCGCTGAGGCGACATACATGGCTTCCACCATCTTGGACTTCACCAGCTCTCGGATGTACATGTTTCTCACCTCAATGTGCTTGGATCTGTTATGGTTGACATAGTCAGATGCCAAATGAATGGCCCCCTGGTTCTCACAGTACATCTGTACCGGGGTGCAGATGTCCACCAGGTCGGTCAGCACGTTAATGATGTACTTGACCTCCCTAGCCCCTTCAGACATGGCGATTATCTCAGCCTCGGTAGTTGACAGCGACACACATCTCTGCATGATGGAGGAGAATATCAGTAAGCTGCCACATAGGTAGACTGCAACGCCAGATGTGGATCTCCTCGTGGTTTTGCACCCAGCATAATCAGCGTCAGTATATATGCATAGTGGTAGTGCTCCACTGGCCAGACCCAGCCCCCTTGGCACAGAGGAGGTTGTCCGCAATACCAGCTCGTGGCCCATAGTGCCCTTAAGGTATCTGACAACCTGCTTCAGAGCCACAAAGTGCTCTGGGCCATATGACGCACAAAAACGAGAGAGAGCAGATACAGCAGCCATGATATCAGGGCGCGTGCACCTTGCAACCCACTGCAGCTGCCCAAGTAGCCCCCTGAATGGAATGGTGGCATCCTTACCATCAGATGGGGCAAGAGAGCACCCTGGAGACGTAGGCAGGCTCGCTGGCTTAGCATCCTTAAGTCCATAGGTCTCAATCATCTGAGAGATATATCCAGACTGAGACAGATATGCCACCCCAGGGCCCCAGCGCACACCAATGCCCATCACAAGATCCAGCATACCCAAGTCCTTGCAGGCATACTGGGAGTTGAAGGCCGCCACAAAGTTATCATACCATGAACGGCTGTTGGTGGCCACAAGGTAGTCATCCACATATGCCAATATGATGACTGTGATGCCAGTGTCCCGGATGTAGTAGAGGCAAGGCTCAACATCACTGCGCCTCATCCTCTCATCATAGCCCATAATGAAGGCATCACTGGTCTCAAACCACTCCTTGCCCGCCTGCTTCAGGCCATACACTGCCTTGAGCAGCTTGGCACATGTCCTGCCCTGATACTCCAGCCCCCTAGGGAGCTTGGCATACAGGTCCTCCTCCAGGGTCGAGTTCAGGAAGGCTGTCTCCACATCCATGTGATACACCTCGAGGGCAAGGTTGAGCGCCAGAATGATAACCAGCCTCACTGAAGACAACTGTGTGCACGGGGCAAAGGTGTCAAAATAGTCGACACCATACTCCTGCTTGTTGCCCTTCACACACACCCTCGCCTTGCGCTTCTGCAACTGGCGGTGCTTGTCCAGCTTGACCTTCAACACCAAGGACATGTCCAACAGACGTACACCAGGAGGAACATCCTCCACGTCCATCATCAGGAGAGCCTGCTTGACTGTAACCAGGGCCTCAAGCTCGGTCTGATAGCGTCCATCCACCCATCAGCATCAGGCGCCTCCATAGCTTGCTTAACCCCCTTGGGCTCAGTCACGCCATCTGGCAGCACATCCACCGAGCCCCCAACACACGACTTCCCCACCGCTGCCAAGCACGTGTGCTCAGGAGGGAACTGCACCTTACCCACCGGCAGGCCAATGTGTGTAAAGTTGGTGAGCAACATGACACAATACGGAAAGGAACTGGCCCCCACAGCTCGTGCGCATATAATACCAGCTTCCATCTCCTCACCTCCAGCATCCACCGTGACCTCAGTGAACAGAGGGTAGTTGATATTGAGGTCACCACCGTATGCAGCTGAGCGCACAGCAGCAAGATGCTCTAGATGGCCATCCAGGTAGGCCCGGAGACTCACCCAGCATGTCTCATCCACTGCTTGCACCTTTAGCACCGCCAGAATCTCGTCCCTGTCGTCAGGTAGATAGACCCCGACATCAAGAACACCATCCTCCAGTCCACTCGGGAGGATATCATGATATGTACCATCCAACGTCGTCACCATGAAGTTGGTACTCAGCGGGGCCACTGCAGAGGGATCCCAGGTGGTGACCACCTTGCCCAGCTTGTCCACAGCTTCATGGAACTTGACCATGCCAGACTTGACTATCTTCCCCGACTCAGGATCATACAACAAGTAGGCTGATGAGACCTCAGAGTGACCAACATACCACAGCTGCCTCGCTCGGTCACTGAGCTTGTGCTCCCTGCTGTCCGGGTCCACAAAAGCATATGCCAGACATCCAAACACTCGAAGATGTGAAAGGTCTCGGTGCTGTCCATACAACTTGTAGTAAGGAGACTTCTTGTGCAAGGGCTTCTGGAATGTCCTGTTCAGAATGTACACAGAGTGACGAACAGCAAATGGCCACATGTCCACACCAAAGCCAGATGTCAAGAGCAGCGCCCGAGCCATCGCCTGCACTGTCCTATGAGACCTCTCCACACGAGCTTGGTTCTCATGGAGGTATGGCGATCCATGGCGTTGCTCAATACCTTGGTCTTTGCAGTACTGCTGTGTCTGCCCAGCAATCATCGTAGAGTCCCCATCAGTGTGCAATACCATATGATACTTCTCCTCAAGTCTCATGCGGCTCCTGTGCTGCCTCACCTCCGCCAGGAACTTCTCAAGGGCTGCCAGGTAGTCCGACTTCCTCTTCATGAAGTACACGCATATCCAAGCTGTACAGTCATCCACGAAGAGGACAAACCACCGGTACCCACCAGCACTGTGCCTGAATGGGCAACACGTGTCAGACCATACCAGCAAGCCAATCTCTGCAGCACTCTCCCTGCCAGTAGGCTTCATAGATGGCCTGATCGCCTTGGTGAGCCTGCAAGAAATACACCTCTCAGGGCAGCGCCACACCAAACTCTTGGCATACTGCGCTATGGTGATACCCATAGGAATCTCCTCGTCCAGCATCTCCTGCATGGTCACGCCACCAATATGGCCAAGCCGAATATGTGCCAACATCTTGGCATCAAGCTTCATCACTGTATGCCCATCCTTGTAGATCACCACCACAGGTCACTTGGTCTCCCTGACCCATACCCGGCTTTCCCCACACATCTCCAGGTTCTCCACATTGTAGCATGAGTCCAATGGAGCCGAGAATATCTTCTCTCCAGCAGGGTACTCATGGACAATGGTAAACAGAGATACAAACTGCCACCAACTGGCTGTCTCCCATCTGGGCAGTACCAAGAGAAACTTGGTGGACTGAGGCGCCCGAGCAAAGTCACTGAGAGCCTTCTGCAGACATCTCAGGATGGTGTCATGCTCATAAGGTGGGTTGCCATAGCAGGCTTTACCCGCCCAGTCCCTGCAGAAGCAAGGGTTGTCAGTTGTGCAATAATCGTCCAGGACGTGGTTGTCAACGGAGGCAAACAACTCCAGAGTGAAGGGCCCATGCTCCTCAATGTGCTTCCCAGCTTCCTCAAACTTCCAGTCTGTCTTGTCCCGATCAGAGTCATCATGGTATGCTGCACAGGCCATGTAGGTATCCAAAGTGCCAGGTTGATCTTCATATATGATATACTGGTTGCCAACTCTAGAGAATGAGAAGGTCACCCCCCCACTGGATATCTGCCTGGCCCCAAAATCAACACTGAACCCAGCATCTTCAAGCGCCACCACAGACACCAGGTTGAATGGCTGCCCAGGAATGCAGTGAGCACCAGTGAACTGCAGCCCAACAGCGCGCCCAGTGGACACATCCAGTTTGGCAAATGTGACCGTCCCACTGCCCTCCAAGGACACAGTACCAGCCTGCACCACACTGAAAGTGGAACTGGAAGCAGGATCAAAGTCACCGCCAAAGTCACTCACCATATTGAAGATGTGCTTGGTGGCGCCACTGTCTAGCATGGCCACCTGACCACCGCACGCAGTCAATGGCAGGGCTCTGGTGAAGATGTCAGCCGTGTTGTCTGTCGATGCAACATACAGGGCGAGAGAGCTGCCCACAGGGTGGCCTTCATGCAGCTCACATGCATCCTCATCGCCAGAGTCACTCCCATCTCCAAGATCAGGTACATCACAATACCAATCAGAAGAGCAGTAGTCTTCAATCCCAGACTCAGCGCCCTTGGCACAGAGGCGGTTCTTGCGAGGCGGACAGAACAGTCCAGATGCCCAATCATCGGAGGGGATGCCACCCACTCCTTCAAAGGGCTGCCATAAGTGCACATCGTCCTCCTCGTCTGAGTCAGAGGCATCCACCAGATCTGGCAGAGTATCTGAAGCATAACCACCATCATCCGAGTCAGAGTCCGAAGCTGAATCCAGGTCGGGGATGGAGCAATCAGAGTCGTCACAAACATGGCCACCATCATCACAAGATCCAGAGAGATAGATAAGATCAGGCATATAGTTGTGTCCAACCAATGTGTGATAAGACCAGGCATGTCGGTCTGCAACAACCTGTTCAATACCAGAGGCATCCAGTGTAGCCATAAGTCCAGAATCACCTCGGTCTGAAGAGACATCATCATGATGAGAGGAATCCCCAGAGTCATAGCCACTCTGGTCTGAATGATCATCACCATCAGATGAGGAGCCAGAGTCCCACTCATCCCCAAAATCATATCCCAGGAATGCCCAGAAGCTCTTGACCGCCTGCACAGTGTCTCGAGTAACCATACTGAGTAAAGTTACCCATGACTGCAGCCTCTCAAAGGATCCTCGTACCATACCCGGTTCCTTCTCGATCAGACGCTGCAGCAGACTGAACTGCTCGGCCACAACATGCTTGGCACACACCATCTTCTTGTGGCTCACCACTCTGCCATCAACAGGAAAGTGAGGCTTCTCCAGCACAGTCACTGCCCTGTCCAACACTTCCACAGAGCCACCCATGAACATACTATGCACATATTGGACATCTGAAGTGTACCACGGCTGCCTGGGGGATATCTGATATCCAGGCCCAAGATGCTGCTCCCTTCCTGCTTCCCACAGGGCTTGGGTAGGCTCAAGATTCCTCCCAGGGAGGGCCGTGCATAGAGTATCAATGTAGACAAACGAGTCGTACACTGGAGCCACGGGGAAATACTTGTGCCTGTTCAATAAGAACCGATGCTTATTGGGCTGATAGGGGTGTGACTTCTTACCAGGTCTCCTCACTGCAGAGCGCCTGCTCATAGGAGCACCAGACCTCCACCGATAGACCCCACTCATAGGCTGGTCCCCACCCCCCACAGGGGTAAGACCCTCAGAAGATGTAAGCCCGTCCAGAACTGCATAGTAATTGCTCAGGGAGACACCAGACTGAGATGCAGTACAGCCTCCCTCAGTACAACCAGAAATAAATTGAGGTAGGTCGTCAGAGAAGCAGGTAACCATGCTGTCCTCTACCAGCTCACAGATTGCAAATAGAGCCTCGCCAGTATCATCCACACCAGGGTGCTGCTCAGCTTCAGCAACAGCAGCCGCACGATTGGGTAGCTTCCCATACTTCTGGTAGTCCTGGACCCTCTTCATTATCGCTTCCCTCCTCTTGGGATTCTTCTTGAGGTAAGCCTCCCTCTTATCCTCGTGAGTAACATAGCAGTCACTGGACGAGTGTCCAGGCATATGACACACCGGACATGGAACTCGCTTGAGTAACGCAGCACGCTTCTGCTCTCCCTGCTTACGACGGTCCTCCACGATTCCAGCACCCGTCTCCATCGCTGCTGCAGAAGTCGCGATGACGTTGTCGTAGTGGCCACATACCGCGTCGTTCAGCTTCTTACACGACGTCAGCTCGTCCCCAGAGAACATAGTGCGAATATAGACATACGCCGGGTTCAAGGAATTCAGCACCATAGCCACAAAGACTGCCTCCAGGCTGGCAACATGAAACATTTCACCACCTGGCAGGAATTTGCTCGTGCACGCATACTCCTCCACCCTGTCAAGAACCGCCCTCGCATTTAGAAAGCCTTGCAGCGGGGGTGCGAGCGTCATAAACCTCTTCGTGTCATCAAGTAAAGCCTTGACCTGCCGCACAAAGTACGCAGAGACCGTGCTCCGACGCATTTTAATTAGCTGTCGCCAGGCTGAGACACCGTCTGCTTCAGTACTGTACAATCGAACAACTGCGTTCGCCGTCCTGGTGGTAACACGCGACAGAAAGTCATGAAATAACTGATTCGCTGCCACCGAGAACTTCTCGTCCCTCTTGATGTCCTCTAGCTCGCGCGTGTCCGTCAATAACAGCGACAACGCCGGGTGACGCAGAGACGGTACAATTTTACCCCGGAACTCCATCCACTTGCTGTCATTTTCGGCCTCCTGACCAGAATAGAGCTGGTCAGTCGGGAACCCCTTCAACATATCCGTTAGAAAAGGTAAAGGTACGTCCACAGTACCACTCGCACGGGTGCGTCCAACAGCGGTGATCCACCAGAGCTGCGTTCAAGAAAAACTCCGCCCGCACCGCCGAAACGTCCGTCTGTGTCGCCGCGTCAACCGAAATCGGCTCTAAAATCCCACTGCCTCGCTGAACACCTTTAGCAGGCATACAATCAAAATCCAAAACAAAAACAAATTCCACACTAACTCGCAACTAGATTTTTTTACAAATTTAGAACTGAAAGACAAAGTCTTTCGGGGTTCGGAAGTGTGGGAACTGACTCTCCTTTGGGCTCCCGCAATTGACACTCAACTGCGGACGGTGACATCCCGATCGGGACGCCACCTGTGGTGTGCCGTGTTCCCGACAGAAGTCGCGCCTGCTCGATTTATCAGTTCAGAATAACCGAAATTATCGCTAGCGATAATTGTGAACGTGTTGAGCACAGGGCGCCTAACTCGACATGTGTCGAGCCGAGGGCGCCTAACTCTACACACATGCCGAACACAGGGCGCCTAACTCTACACACATGCCGAACACAGGGCGCCTAACTCTACACATGTGTCGAGCCGAGGGATCTAACTCTAAACATTTGTCGAGCCGAGAGCGCCTAACTCTACACACGTGTCGAGCCGAGGGCGCCTAACTCAACACATGTGTCGAACACAGGGCGCCTAACTCTACGCACGTGTCAAACACAGGGCGCCCAACTCTACATTTGTCGAGCAGGCGGCGCCTGAGCTCTGTGAATGAATTGTTTTTTCCGCTGATCCATTGTCCAAACACCAGCACACCCGGATGCTGAGAGACGCGAGCTGCCCTCCCGGTAAGACAAAGATCGCAGTGGCAGGTGTGTGGCTGACGAGCCTGTGGGTTCCTGTACAGGTACCTGAACTCCAACAGCTTGACAGGAACATTGTCGACATCACTTGAGGCTTTACATCCGACTTTGACCAACTTGTAGGTCCCCCGAGCGTTCTTACACATCCGACTCTGAGCACCTTGTAGGTTCCCGGAGCGTTCT
>LGRX02007914.1:0-13367 GCA_001247695.2 Cymbomonas tetramitiformis | reverse complement strand
GTAGCTGCATCATCACCCCCCCTTACGCGAGCCCCCGCACGATGGGTGTGCAGCCAACAAGCCCGACTTCATCTCCATCCCTCCTTCCTCCTCTCATGCACACAAACTCCTTTCAAGTGTGGAGGAGATACAACCATCGAAGGTTGAACGAGCAGCGAGCCGTCATGCTCCTCAGCTATTCCATCTCTGCGGAGGCGAGACTCTACCCACATGGACAGTGACAAATAGATGCTCTCCGCCCTCTCGAAGATCCGCACCCCCTGTCACCCTCGCACACGACCGAGTCCCAGTCGCGCTGCTTGAGCGACCCAGCACGCAGTTCTTCACCGAACCTAACGGAGTCCCTCAGACTCGCCAGCGAAGAACCTATGAAGCGCCGGCGTCAGCGCTCTCTAGCAGTCCCCCCCAGCTGCCCCCCAGGCCCTGCGCCCCGTGTGGCTCTCCACCTGTCCCCCAGGCCCTGCGCCCCGTGTGGCTCTCCACCTGTCCCCCAGGCCCTGCGCCCCGTGTGGCTCTCCACCTGTCCCCCAGGCCCTGCGCCCCGTGTGGCTCTCCAGCGGGCGATCACCGTTTGGCCGTACGCGAGCACCGTAGCTCTGAAACCTTCGAAGCACCGCTGCACAAGGGGGGCGATGCATTCGGAGTAAATCTGCCCGGCGGTTTCCTCCTCCCTGCCCACCAGCCACCTGGCACAGTTTAGACCCAGTGCTACACTTGCCCCAGCCGCGATACCGCTCCGGTAGGCACGGAGTCCCCTTCACAGGCGTCCGTCTGAAAACTAAGCGCCGGCACCATTCCGGTAGGCACAGCGACCCCTCCACCGAGGTTCGTCTGGACATGCATTCTCGCCAAATATCAGCTGGAGGTGCGGAGAGACCACAGCCTTGGAAGCCGTGTCCCACAATTGGGTCCAAGTCGATCGACCTCGAAAATGCACAGCTATGTACAGGCCGCTTCTATCCTTCAACTGCTTCTCTGCTCCCTGGGCGCATCGGTATGTTTACTGAATATTCCTCCATCCATTTTCCTACTCCAAAGTGGGTGCGCCCTCTGAACGTCACAAGGTCTTAGGTTCCAACATGAATGTCGCAGCCACCAGGAGGGTGGGGCTTGTTGGGGCGCAAGCACCCGTAGCAGCCGTCATAGGTGAAGCTGCGGCTGGGTTGCCCGTGCAGGCTAAACATCGTGGTGTTGTCCACCGCCTGATCCGTCCCCCCACCCCGACCTTGTGCATGCAATACGGGAGATATGCAGGAGGCAGCGAGCTGAGCGAGGCAACGGGTAGTACGATCTCGTGGCAATCCTCCGGGTGTGAGCCGCGTCAAGAGAATTCTAGGAAAAGACGAGGCGTGCCGCGGCGTCAGGAGGCGCAGGAATTTGCGGTGATGGGTGACTTATGACACACCGACAGCAGGCGGAAAAAACGAGGCGATCGACTGAAAACGTACGAAGCAGTCTCTCTGTGGGAATGACCAAGACCGAGGCTCGAAACGAGGCGACTTGCGACTTGAGACACTTTCGGCAATCGATTTGCTCGGCATCTATCCGTGCAAGATCTGTCGGCTTCTGGATATTCGGCTGTAACGAAGACGAAGACAGTCAGCAGGGCACAAGCCCTTCACAAAGCCCTTCGACCGTCGTTACTTTGATCTTCCGTCAATTTCGCACTCCGCGTGGCTCGAGCGGTCGAGGAAGTAACGAGAAGGGCGGACCGCTCAGCCGTACTTCAAGCTTTTCTTTAGTGTACGGCACGCGAGCAGTGGGAGCAAGCAGGCGAAGTGACCCACGCCGTGACTGGATTGAAGTTTCGGAACAGACGCGGAAAGCAGCGTGCGCATCGACGGAACTCAAATATGTGTTCACAGTGCAGCTTTGAAGTTGAAGTTTGGTTGGCTGGGCGGACGTAAGTTTCGCGTATCCAGCGATGGGTATCAAAAAAGGTTACTGTTCCAGGATGGTCCAACTTAAGTGAAGTAGCAAGTGGGGATTCTGCGCTGAAAATCAAAGCAAGGCTGCTGCACAGGAATGCTCACCCTGAGTCTGACGCAGTTGACATCGGGGTAGGTGAAAACAGCCTGCTTTGCTGACTCCCCCTTCTCCCTATCGTTTATCGGACGTACCTGCAACCGCACACGCATGAAGCAAGCGTGAGGTTTGGCCAAGGATCAGCTATCAAGGGCCCCGGCGCTCGTGCAAGGGTGAAAGCGAGGTCCAAAGGGGAGTGGAAAGCGTCGCCCGCTCATGAACACATTTTAGGCTGTAGAGTCAAACAGTTGGCCAATACCGGTCCTTGCAGCTTGGAAGCCGCACCATGCAGCTTGCCGCAGTGCATCGTGGCAGCTTAACCTTGGCGCATCACGTGATACGTCCGGCGCGCTTCGGCAAGAAGCTGTACGAAGGGAAGGCGGATGTAAGCGTGAGTGAGCACGTGCAGCAGAAATGTGGATTGTGAACACAGGGTAGGGGAAGTTAAGTGGCAGCAGCCGTACCCGAACACATGTACGGACTCGACCGCTGTCGTCCAACCCTTTTTTCGCACTCTCCGCAGAGGCCGCATAAATTCCGCTGTTCATTCCACCTCAAATCGACGAGTGGTCACTTTCAATCGCAAACTTTAGAAGCGTGGCGAATGGCGATCCAGTGAAAACACTGACGCGAAGCTCCAGTCGCAGTCTAAAGGTGGTCTGAAGACGCAAGAATATTGGTACACATCAACCCGGCTGAAAGCACCATTGAACGAGCGGTTTGTCATTCGAAGTACAAAGCCGATTCAGAATTCAACCTCGGATTCCCGCACCAACTTACACATTTCTATGCAAGACGGATTTTCCCGTTTCATGTCATCGAATATCATCGTGTTGAATGTCTTTCATGCCGGTGTCACGTGTTAATGCGGTGACGTGCAAAAGGGTGACAGCTGGGGTACAGCATAGTAAGCGAACGGGTAGGTGTGTCGGGAGTGAGTCCCAATCACAAAACTTCATATTCGTGTTTGGGAGGTAGTAATAGGATTCGAAGTCACTTCGAGGTTTCGACAGCGAGCACAAGACAATCACGTTTTCCATAGCCTTGCAAACATACCTTTGGGGAGGGTTAGTCATTCTCTGCCCTGTACGTTGGTACGTTTATCGCCTCGCACGGAAGATATTGAGATGATGACGTGAACTCATCAACCACATATCAAATATCAGAATGATATCTTCAGGAATAATTCCAAACCTTGCAAAATGAGAAGAAATTTCCAAACGTCTGCATTTCGAAAGCACAACTCCACAGCTGTACTCAAGTACTGGTGTACTCAGTGACACACGACGACAGTAGCTCTACGAGCGGAGGTATTGGGGAATTGTCGCTGCCTCTCTCCCGCGCCGGTCCGTCTCGTCTCTCGGCTGCTTCTGGTTGTGGTTCTCTCACATCTGATAATCTCGATCTGAGGCATTATTTACCGAGTGTGTGCGAGCGACGCTCACCGGTGACGACAGTGACCACGCCTGCCGGCAAGCAATTCTGAGCGCTTTCTTTAATCGAAAATGATTCAGAGAGTTATGTCCACGCGATTTCGCATTAAATAATCGGGCTGACGTTGTCAATAACTCTATGACGGTCGAGTTTTTTCCGAAAATCGATACCGTTTTTGACTTAGTCGCGTAGACCTCCCACGAGTGCGAGCCACGGGCTGTCACCCCACTATTCTGCCACCACTCTACCCCCCACCCCTCCGGGTAATTTTGGGGATGTCCTGTGGTGCATTTGAGTACCTCGCACGCCCTTAGACCTCAAGGGAATCACTCCAGAGCGGCCCATCTGCTCACCCACCCACCACACCGAGGACCCCCTCTGGACCTCTATGACTAACCCCCGAAATTCCTGCAAAAGTTTTGCAGGTTTTTCTCGCCCCCCTTAGCCCCCCGGCGTGCAAATTACCCCAAGGTACCTACTTGACCCCTGTGCACCGAAATATGGCCATTGGGCCTACGCTACAGCTCGCACAATGCAGCTGAATCACTACCCCTGGGCTTCCCTCCAGAATTGGAGGGCAAACCGTCATAGAGATAATGAGCCTTCAAAAAGCATCTTTTCATAATCGCGAGTTTGTGATGGGCGTTGTTGACGTGTACACGACTGTACTCTAATGTTTAATTATCATTGGTTAAATGTGACCAACTTTGACTATCTGATATTAGATTATGACAGGGGTGTCAGCGGGGGTCTGTAAGGTCCGCCAGGATGTCTGAAAATCAGTTTTGGCCGTTTTAATCGGCCGTGGAGGCTGCTGAAATCTGTATAGGCAGCCCTGACCGGGAGTCCCGGTGCAGGCCCCTATGGCAGACTCCTAGGACCAACACTGGACTGTTGACTGATTTGTAGGTTCGTGCTGTGACACACGCTGTGTCACAGGTAGGCTAGACTCCGAGACCGTCCGAGACCGTTCCGGGTATATCTAGCTTAGGGTTTATTTATCTTGAGAGTTTATCCACACAGTTCGGGAGTTTCTGATATCTAGTGAACTAGGATATTCCAGTAGGTCGTGGCCCCATCCACGCTTTTATTCCACTTGCTGATTTGGCCATGATTGGCTAAACGGCCGCTTGGAGAGGTGGTGCGCGCATGCGCGTTTGGGTGCGACTAGGAATTATGGTATGAATTGTTTGCGGTAAGCAACTGGGAGTGGCGGCCATGGGGACCGCGCCTCGTTACGGACTAGTCTTAGCAATGTTCGGATCCAGTTTTGCACCGGCACTGGCCCTGCTGGTTACTGTTTTCTGGGCTGGTGTTCGCGACACCTTCGGCTTCGACGACATCTTCGAGTGCCCCTCGCCGCTACACTCTCTTAGCTCCTCTCCGCTGCTGACCATTACCATTTTTCCGCTACCACACCCAACCGCGCGACTGCGTACCACCTCCCCTCTGGCTTTTCAGAGTATGGGCATGTTGACCCGAGCGAAGAAGTCCCTGGACAGGGACAGTGACATCGACGCCTCACTGAGGCTATTAGACGGGGTTCGGAACAGTCCGACGGTGCGTACGCCAACTGTTCCGACCCCCGCTCCGAATTCCAACGAGGATGCAGACGTGGCGACCAGGAAGTACTTGCAGGAGCAGAGCAAGCTGGTTGACGAAGTCTACAAGGCGCGTCTACACCGCCAGTGGGCCAAGGGTATCCGCGAGGATGTCCTTGGTGACAAAAAGCACCATTTCCGCGGTACGGACGACGCTGGCCTCCTCTCCGAGCTGGTGGTGCAGCTGCGTACGGAGTTTCATTCGGCTGGACTGGAGCTGGCGTCCTTTGACCTCGACGACCCTCTGGCTCGTGTGGTGACCAAGGTCAACGGCTTGCTCTACGATGTTCTGGCTCTGGTTGTCGAGAAACACAGCAACGCCTACAACTGGCTCACTGGCACCGACGCCTCGTCTGACCGTGATGGACGGCGAGCTCTTGTGGACATCATCAAGGGCTGCGTACCGGTGGCGCTACGTGAGTCGCACCAGGAGGAGCACGCCGCGTTGCGTTATCCCGCAGACACTGACCCGCAGCCCATCTTGGCTCGGGAACAGCGTCTGGTGCGGGATAACAAAGCTACGGACTGGACACCCACCGAGGAGACCAGGAAGCTCTCCCTGTACAACCGGCTGGACCCGGTGTTTTACACCGCGGTCAAGGTGCGGTACCCTCTCGCGGTGGATCTCGCGCAGGTCTCCTTGGCGTCTCTCCGCTCCCTTGTGGTCGAGATTTATCAGGCTTGGGCGCAGACGGGGGCGGGGAAGGCAGTCTCGGGCGAGAGCGGCATCTCCGCGCAGCTCTCCAGCACCGAGCACGGCGCCCTCCTCGACAAGATCAACGAGCTTCAAGACTTGCTACGGCGGCAACGCGGGGCGGACGCACCGCCGGCGCAGCAGCAGCGGCAGCAGCCGCAGCGTCAGCAGCGGCAGCAGCAGCAGCCGCAGCGTCAGCAGCGGCAGCAGCAGCAGCGCGGTACGCAGCGAGCGGGGATTCCGTGTCGGCACGCACCCGCTGCCTGCAGTCGGTTTCGACCGTGACGACCAGAAGGCGAAGCCCTTTTGCGGGAGGTGCAAGAAAGCGGGAAAAGGTGAGCAGTACCACTTCTACCGCGACTGTCCGTTGGGCGGGCGTCAGCATCCCCCGCACTCGGCCGCGGCATTCTGCATTCCCATCGACGAGGAGGACGCGGAGGGGGTGCGTGCATTGGCCATGTGTGCCCTGTTCCAGCAGGCGGCGGATGATGGGGCCGAGGCTTTTGCCACTGCGGCATCTACGTACGGGCCGCCTGCGGTACTCTGTGCGGGTGCGGTGGGCGGGATCGACGTGTCCGCCTACGGCTTCACGGTAGAGCCGCAGCAGCCTGCTGACGAGCCCGCAGGTGACGACATTCATCAGCGGCTGGACGATCTCGCCGCGGAGGTCCATGCCGCGGCAAACTGCAAGGTGCACTACACCCACGCATCCTTCCCACCACGGGCGGTTCTCGAGCCGCATGCATCGGCTCTGGTGTGCGGCCCCGCGGCAGCGGGGAACATGCCGGAGGAGCAGGTTCCGGCAGGTGGTGCGGCGGCATCGGCATCCGCCGTGCCGGCCCCTGCTATACCTGTCTCGCAGGAGGAGGATGTGAAGCCCGTGCCGCTTCAATCGGCGCGGGTGACTGCCACGACGGACGGTGAGTTCCCTGGGTTCGTTCAGACTGTCAACCACGCCGCCATCGCGCCGGTTGACCTCACCGGCTACGACACCGACGACTACGAGGACTTTGCCGACGGCAGCTTCCGGCTGAAGCCGCGGGGTTCGCCTCCGTCGGCCAATCATGTTTCCGGGCCGCCCGTAGACGAGCAGAGGTCCTACGGTTGTGGGAAGCCGCCCTGGGGCTTTCCTGCCACGGTTGGGCCGTGGGGAATTCCTTTCCTCCTTTCCCTCGTTCTTTGCATCTCGATCATGGGGGTGGCAGCTGTGCCCGATGCTCAGTCGGCTGCGGGATTGCCTTCGCCTGGTGGTGATCTCGATTGGGAGACTCCGTCAATTTTCTCCACGAATGAATTTGTTGAATCCGTGATCCCGGCTCAGGGTTTCTTTGTGACTGACGATGTGCCACCGTTTGAGCCGCCTGAGCCCCCTGACCTCTTTCAGGACCTTGCTCAGGCAGATTTGGGCTTTGACATGGCTCACTACTACGGGATGGCTCTGCATGAGTCCGGTCCTCTTAATGTGGAGCACTACTACGGTGCTGGCTTTTTCACATCTTACTACGGCATGGACTTCCGTGAGGCCACCGCTGGCTACTTTGGTGCTGTCGATTGACTTCTTGTTCACTCTGGATGCACACCAACATGGTGGTGTGCGGAACTCCGGTGACTTCAACGATTTTCTGGTTTATGCTTTTGCTTTTGACATCTACAAGTTACATTCTGGCTTGCTAGCTCGGTGCCTTTCAGTTGTTTAGCGGGTGCACAATGCCCGTAGGTTTCTGCACCTGTGCTAGCTAGAGGGTTTCCAATTTGTGTTTCAGAATTGCACAGTTGGATTAGCAGTTAGGTCTGTCAACCTGGCTCCTGCCCTAACTTATCTTACATTATCTGACTCTCCTAGACAGTCACCACCCACAGTGCTGGGGTGGTGTGCTGAAATCTGTATAGGCAGCCCTGACTGGGAGTCCCGGTCAGGCCCCTATGACAGACTCCTAGGACCAACACTGGACTGCTGACTGATCTATAGGTTCGTGCTGTGACACACGCTATGTCACAGGTAGGCTAGACTCCGAGACCGTCCGAGACCGTTCCGGGTATATCTAGCTTAGGGTTTATTTATCTTGAGAGTTTATCCACACAGTTCGGGAGTTTCTGATATCTAGTGAACTAGGATATTCCAGTACTATCTGATATCTGGTGTACTAGGATATTCCGGTAGGTCGTGGCCCCATCCACGCTTTTATTCCACTTGCTATCTTGGCCATGATTGGCTAAGCAGCCGCTTGAAGAGGTGGTGCGCACTTGCGCGTTTGGGTGCGACTAGGATTTGGGACATGGTTTTACGGTAGACGTCTTTTGCGGCTGTGAGTCATGGGCACCGCGCGTTGCTATTGCTCGGTTTTGGCAATGTTCATCTACGTTATTTTACCTGCACTGATCCCGCTGGTTTACGTATTTTCGGCTGGTGCTCCGGACACCTTCGACCACGACGACATCTGCAATTGCCCCACGCTCGTTTCGCCTCTCCGCACGTTCTGCCGTTACGCCTTTCCTCCAATTTCCGCCACAACACCCAAACGTGCAGCCGCGCATCAGCTTTTCTCTGGCTTTCAAGAGTATGGCGGCATCTACTAGAGCTCGCAAACGCCTATTGAGGGATTCCGACTTAGACGCCTCGATACGGCTTCTGGATGCGGTTCGGGACACTCCGACCGCTTGCACCCCACCTGTGGTGCCCCCTGGTGCTTCCAGCAACACCGACGCCGTTGTCGCGTTGCGGAAGCACCTGGTCGACCAGCATGCCACGGTTGACGCGGTGTACAAGGGGCGCTTGCATCGGGCTTGGGCCAAGGGTATCCGCGAGGATATCCTTGGTTCCAAGAAACATCATTATCGTGGTACTGACGACACCGACCGCCTCTCCGAGTTGGTGGTGCAACTTCGGACCGAGTTTCAGTCCGCTGGGCTGGACTTGGCCCCCTTTGACCTCGACGACCCCACCTCTCTGGTTATCGAGAAGGTTAATGGGCTCCTCTATGACGTCTTGGCCCTCGTCGTGGAGCGGAACTCTGTGGCTGACACCTGGTTTCGGGGTACGGACTCTTCGGCTGACCGAGATGGACGTCGGGCTCTCATCGACATCATCAAGGGGAGCGTGCCGCGGCAGCCCTACGCGAGAGCCACCAGCAGGAGCATCACGCGGCTCTTCGTTATCCCGCAGGCGTTGACCCGCAGCCGATCTTGGCTCGTGAGCAACGTCTGGTGCGGGATAACCGCGCTCCTGACTGGCGGCCCACCGACGAGACCCGCAAGCTCTCGCTGTACAACCGCCTCGACCCAATCTTCTACGCGGCGGTGAAGGTGCGTTATCCGCTTGCGGGTGACCTCAGCGGAGTCACTCTCCGCTCGCTTCAGGCTCTCGTCGTGGCCATCTTTCAGGCCTAGGCGCAGTCGGACGATGGGGTGGCGGCACGTGAGAAGCAGGTGCTGGGGGCGGACGGTAAGCCCTCCGCTTTGGTCACGTCGTCGGAGTACGCGGTGCTCCTCGAGGAGATTGCGGCCTTGAAGGCCTTGGTGCGTGGTGGCCGTGCGGGCGGCGGGCAGCAGCCGCAGCCGCAGCATCGGGAGAAGCAGCATCCGAAGGGGTTTCGCGTGGGTGCAGGCAACCCCCCCGCGGTCGGCTTCGACCGCGACAGCATGAAGGCAAAGCCGCTGTGCCACCGCTGCCGCAAGGCCGGTAAATGTGAGGTGTATCACCCTTACCGCGACTGCCCGCTTGGCGGTCGCCAACACTTGCCAGCCACGGCCGCGGCTTTCTGCATTCCCATTGAGCAGGAAGACGCGGAGGGCCTGCACGCACTGGCGCTCGTGCAGGTCTTCCAGGACGCGGCAGACATCGGACCGGAGGCCTTCTCGCATGCGGCGTTGGCGTATGGTCCGCCCGCGGTGCTCTCCACGGACGGCGTCGGTGGGATCGACGTGGCGGCCTAGTACGGTTTCTCCGTGCCGCCTCCGCCTTCTGGCGGGACCGACGACGAGGACATCTTGCGGCGGCTTGATGCCCTCACCTCTGAGGTTCAAGCCGCCCAAGACAAGGTACATTTTACCCATGCATCTCTCATTCCTGGGAGCGGGGCGGAGGGGCATGCGTCGGCTCTGGTGTGTGGCCCTACCGTTGCGGCGGGGATCACACCGGAGGGGCAGGTTCCGGCAGGTGGTGCGGCGGCATCGGCGTCCGCCGTGCCGGCCCCTGCTATGCCTGTCTCGCAGGTGGAGGATGTGGAGCCCGCGCCAACTCAATCGGCGCGGGTGACCACCCCGGAAGCGACGTGCGGTGAGTTCGGAGGCTTCGTGCAGACGGTTAATCACGCCGCCGTCCACCCGTCTGACCCGGCAGGCTATGACACGGACGACTACGAGGATTTCGCGGATGGTACTTTCGCGGTGAAGCCGCGGGCTCCGGCCGGTACTGTCGGGTGCGGTGTGCCGCCTTTCGGCTTTGGCAAGCCGGCGATCGGAGCTCTCGCGGTGCTTTCCCTCTTCTGCATTTCTTTTGCAGGTGTAGCTGTTTCGGCTTCCACGGCTTCTGCTGTGTCAGCTTCTGCATCGGCTACTACGGAAATGCCTTCGCCTGGTGGTGATCTCGATTGGGAGACTCCGTCATTTTACTTTACGAATGATTTTGTTGATTCAGTGAACCCGGCTCAGGGTTTCTTGTTGGCTCACGATGTGCCACCGCTTCTGAACAAGGCTACAATTCAAGCAATTGCAATATCTTTATGGCAGGAAAGATTGACCAGTAAATTAACAGGTTGAGCAACAGCTCCTCCAAATAGTTACTTCAAGTTAGAACAGCCTCCAAATGGGCAATATTCAAGTCTTATACTTTCAAGGCGCGCAGTTCATATTCTCTAATCGATCTGTCCCATGTCGGCTGGCATATCATCATCTGCCACCTATACAAATCCTAATCAGAGAATCTGCATTTGGACAATCCTAATCAAGACAGTTGATTTCATTGTCCCTTGCTGATCTTTGCTTTCTTCCTACGAGGAGCCACGTCAAGCCCTTCTTCTTCATCACTGTCACTTCTTATGGAATACTTCAATTGAGTTATATACTCATGTGTCCAACATCTCGGATATTTCCTAGGTTGCCTCTTCGTCTCTTCAGACACCCCAGCCTTATTCTCACCCATTGAAGTCAATCCAGTATCTGACCCATAAGGTTTCTTCGGTGGTGCATGAACAGTCTCCACCACAGAGGCTGGGGCATCCTCAGATATGGCCTCAGACTTCTGCTCGGTAATAGGCTGATCATCGGGCTGAACAGGTGAGGTCGGGGAGGTGCCCTTTGGTACCCAGTGAAGTTCACCCTTCTCATCCATGATCAATTGCAGTCCCAGTCTCTTCAACCTTCGAGCTTCAGCTTGTTCTTCAGCATCGTCAGCTACCAAGTCATCGAACTCGCTGACGTCATCCTCGGTGTCATCATATTCAGGCGAAGTTGGCTCCCATTTCGGACTGGCAGTGTCCATGTCATATATGACACCCGCGTCATCTTTGTCATCCGAATCTGGTAGCTTCTCCTTACTGTTAGTGACACCTGCGTCATCATTGTCATCAGAATCTGGTAACTTCTCCTTACTCCAGGACACAGCGCCTGTACCCGAATCTTCACTGTTCGTAGACGCTGAGTGTGTAGGCTTACGCCCCTGGTAGGGAATTCCATGATATTCGTCGTCGTCAATCACAATCGTCGGATTCCAGTACGCGATCCCAACGCGGCTGATCGGTAATGAGAATGGCGCTACCGGCGCCTTCAACTGAGTGGCGTCTTCTAGAAACCAGCCGCCGCCCCTATTACGCTCCCAGCGGCGTAGCGCACCAGAAGGGTGTACGATAATATGCTGCCAGCTATAATCAAGTCCAGGCTTTCGCTCCCCATAGTACGAAGTCAATGGCTCGGGAGTCCCCTTCCGAGCCCATTGCCATCTCACTGCCCCAGTATGCATAAATACAATATGCCAATCGAATGGCTTGGCCGGGCTATTGTTCCCTGGCACAACTCCTCCCCTCTTAGCTTGTTAGTACAAAGAGATGATAACTCAGAGTCATTTGTACAGCAGCTAAGATCCAGACACAGATCAGCCATGCGTATGGATGCGTGATATGCTTTTCTGATCGAACAGGTGCTCGAAGAGTTGACGAAGCAATCCAGCGGGCAGAGGGTATACAGCAGTGGAAACTCCCGCTCCTTGTTGCCCTGGATGAGGTCCCAGTTGAGCAGTTTCCGGATGTGATCCCAGAGTCTGTTGGTGAAGACAAGGAGTATCCATCGTGCAGTACCGTAGATCCACTGGAGGAGGCGACTGCGTCCAGATGCAAGTAGGCTTGCGATAGCCAGTACCATACATACAGTAAGAGCAATACAACGGGGTAGGTAACCGGCGAACTACGGGTCGAAATCGCAGCGCAAAGGGAAACCTGCCCATCGGATTTTCCATAAACCAATGCTGGGGTTTGAGAAAGTCAAAAAATTTGGAGCGTTCGGCGTACACAAGCATCAGCCTGTCGCAGTTGTCGCACCCCAGTGGTCTTAGCCTGACTGTATTCGGTGCACGGTGGACTAGCCCAGATGACGTCAAAGTAACCAGGTGCGTAACGCTTGAAGTCCCAGTCCTGAACCTTCTCAGCGTAGGTAGGTTGCCAGCGAGGATCATGATCGACGGTGACCACAGTGCTCTTCGGATAACATGACATGAAACTTCTCTCCACACTTCCTGTACCACTGAAAAGGACTAGTAGTCGCAACTCGCGTGTCGAGACCCCAGAGCCCAGAAGAGCTAGATGCGTCACAAAGGCGTCAGCGGAGCGACAGTATTGTTCCCAAGGTAGGCAGTTGTCCAGAGAAGTGAGTTTTACTTCATCAGAGGTGTCCAGGAAAGTTAAAGCTCCGACGCGTTCCCGCCTTTGCTTCCGCTGCATTCTGACCTCCTGTAAGGCTTTTTCCCGGGCTTGTCCTTCTCGTGATAGTCTCAGTTGTTCGAACTCCGTGAGCTGTTCGAGTTCACCCCGTAGTTCAACGACTCACGGGTCTTCCAGGAGTCATGAGCATTAGAGTACCCAGTCCAGCGAACCAGAAATTCTTCTACTTCCTTGCCTCCTTTCATAGGTTTCACTCTTCGAGCCAGAATCTTAGACACATGGGTCTGGGATTGTCCATCCACGAGGACCTTGGCAGGAGTAGGTATTTGTCGACGCAGCGCAAAGGCTTCATCCGCGGTGCGGTATTCCTTGAGGCGATGCTGCGCAAAAACATCGTGGATACGCCATTTAGGGGGTAACTTGAGCCGGTAAGCCACCGGAGCACCTCTGTCAATTTCGGGTAGCTCTCGCCTGGTCGCTGAAGAACCTCTCGGTGATGGGTAAGGGCCCGTGCCAGCGAGGTCCCAGCTTCCTGAAGGATTCGCGGTTCATGATATTTTCCGTGAGATGCTTGGCATCTACCCAGACCAAGTCTCCCAGCTGAAAGGATTTGGCGGTGTGACGCTGGTCAAACTGATGTCGCTGGCGTTGCTGTGCCAGTTCTAGCTTAGTGCGGGCGTCCTCTAGTTGAGCCGCGAATTTACTAGCCATCTCGTGTGCAGTACCTTCTCCACCCTTACGCTT
>LGRX02007913.1:0-11634 GCA_001247695.2 Cymbomonas tetramitiformis | reverse complement strand
ATACGCACACCGGGCACTCTGCCTCCCACGCTACGGCGTACGCACACCAGGCACGCTGCCTCCCACGCTACGGCGTACGCACACCGGCCACTATGCCTCCCACGCTACGGCGTAGAAATAACACTTACTTTGTATATTTATCGCCGTGCGCTGCAATAGAGACACTATCTAGAAGTTTACGCAAGTTTTACGACAAGGTGTCAGCGCCGGTAGCGGCCTCAACAGTGGATGTCTGTGAGAGTTTACGCTTGCGGTTTTTGAACCACGCCACCACCTTACGGGATTCAGTTTGTAGGTGCAATGCGTAGCCTGCGTACTGAGCATCAAATGGATCAGGTGTCTCCTGGAACTTTTTGATCAGGAATGCGACGTCCTGCCCGTTCATGCGCTTGCGCTTTTTGGCACCCTGCAAAATCAGAAAAGGTCAAATGGTTCCAAAGTGGCGAGTGTTGATGATGTAGATGCCCCAGGCGTGAGTTCAGGCCAACGCCTTGTTGGCGCCTCTTGGGGTCGCCCTATCCCTGTTCTCTCCTTTGCAACTCAATCAACGGCTGGTTGACCATGCGTCCGTTGCTCTATTGTTGGCATATGTAGGTATAGCTCGCTCAGCATAATGGCTGTTGTAGGTATTTCTATCGTACTCCCAGGGAGAATTGCCACTCGGGATGTAGGGGGGCGCAAGAGTGAGGGGGGCGCAAGAGGGATGCACCTGGACTGTGGGCTGCGAGGCTTCCGCTTGAGCTGGAGTCTGCAGTGGAGGTGCGATAGCAGTGGAAGACACTATCTGCTGGGGACAAACTGGTACTTACATTAGCTCGTTGTAAGTTGCCCAGTAGATAATCTGGGGATGGCTTGCGTCTTCCCATAGCTTGAGATTAGGAATCAACTGCAATGTGCACACAGAGCAATGCCACCTGCATCTCAAACATCAAAAAGAGCACCGAGAGCGCATGAAAGTGCATATGATGCGACGTAGACCACAGGGAGAACTGGTGCTAAGGAAGAGCCAGGGGCATAAGCGAAGTCAATCGACCCTGCAGTCTGCTTACATTCACTCGCTGCACAATTGCCCTGCATCCGTCTACCCTGCATTAACTCTGCAATCACCCTGCAAGAGGTAGAGCGCCTAGCCGTAGCTTGCAGGCCCCATTCAAATCTGGGGCATCTGCAAATCTGGGGCTGAGGGGTTGCAGCCTCAGTGGGACAAGCCCTCTGAGCTCAGGTTCAACTCCTGACAACCCCGTCTAGGGCGCACAGATCTCTTAGTGTGCGCCCGAGACTCAGCGGCACTGCTAAATTCCCGAGCACAGCACATGCTCCTTGCATCACGCATCCTTGCACGGCATCCCAACAACATGCACGCACCAGCTGTTGTTGCACTGTGTTCAGCAAAGCGCACGAGGAGGGCAACAGATGCTCGGCCAACGGCTGCCTCAAATCAGCCAGAGGCACTACTGCATCGCGTTCATTAACCAGCCGTCATTTAGATTCAAAGCACTCTCACCTGCATAAGACACATCCATCACAAATGTGAATGCGTGATACTAGCTCAATGGCAGAGCACCAAGACTTAGCTTGGAGGTCCCAGTTCGAATCGGGGGTATTACTTTAATATTTTTCCACCTTGGGTACTGACCTTATGTCAATGTAAAGGCCTCTTTATCTTTTCGACTATGTTAAAATTTGCAGCACATGTCCAATTTTTCTAGACTAGAGGTGGAGTAGGTTGCTGCTTCTTCAGCAAAAAGTTGGCTTCCCAGCTCGGTGCGCATCGGACAGCACAGCCAGCAAACCAAATGAAAGTGCTTGCTTGACTTTTTTGGGAAGTTGAATGTGCGTCAAGGAGTTTGATACCCCCTTTCTCTTAAGACAGGGCATTGAGGTACAATGTGTAAAACTCGGTATGCTCATGCATGCTGGACTAGCTGGCATTTCTATTGACAGCGCCGCGGGTAGAGAAATGAGCACAAACCAACACTACTTTCGGCTGATGTGTACGACAGCATAAATGAGAACTGGCTCGGTGCGCGCAGATGCAAATCGTGTTTCCGTCTGAATACGCCCACGGCTAAAGAATGTTGCAGTTCGAATTTGCGCTGACGCGCTGCAAACGTTCCGTTGCCTGCGCTTTCGGCTAATGCTCGGCGACAGAGCATATAAAGATCCTTGCGAACTGGCTCGGTGCGCGCAGGCTGGGCAAGATGCAGTCGAGTTTCCGTCTGAATACGCCCACGGCTGAAGAATGTTGCAGTTCGAATTTGCGCTGACGCACCGCAAACGTTCCGTTGCCTGCGCTTTCGGCTAATGCTCGGCGACAGAGCATATAAAGATCCTTGCGAACTGGCTCGGTGCGCGCAGGCTGGGAAAGATGCAGTCGAGTTTCCGTCTGAATACGCCCACGGCTAAAGAATGTTGCAGTTCGAATTTGCGCTGACGCACCGCAAACGTTCCGTTGCCTGCGCTTTCGGCTAATGCTCGGCGACAGAGCATATAAAGATCCTTGCGAACTGGCTCGGTGCGCGCAGGCTGGGCAAGATGCAGTCGAGTTTCCGTCCGAATACGCCCACGGCTAAAGAATGTTGCAGTTCGAATTTGCGCTGACGCACCGCAAACGTTCCGTTGCCTGCGCTTTCGGCTAATGCTCGGCGACAGAGTATATAAAGATCCTTGCGAACTGGCTCGGTGCGCGCAGGCTGGGCAAGATGCAGTCGAGTTTCCGTCTGAATACGCCCACGGCTAAAGAATGTTGCAGTTCGAATTTGCGCTGACGCACCGCGAACGTTCCGTTGCCTGCGCTTTTGGCTAATGCTCGGCGACAGAGTATATAAAGATCCTTGCGAACTGGCTCGGTGCGCGCAGGCTGGGCAAGATGCAGTCGAGTTTCCGTCCGAATACGCCGATATTGAGAAATTGTTGCAGGCAAAACTTTCGATACCGTCCGGAGGCAAATTCACATTTGGTTCCTTGAGGAACAATCAACACTTCATTGAGCGCAGTCTATCGTGAATGTTGTTCGATTCGGCTTCTCGTTGGAGCTGCGTCGCAGGTGGAACTGCTTAGTACGCATGCTTTGTACATATATGATGTTTGGAATTGGAAGAACAAATGTTTTGATCGACTACACCTGATATCCCCTAGTTCTTTTCGCTCATTGTTACAGTTCGTGCGTGATGTCTGTTCATGTGCGTTCATAATGTCTGTTCAGGAGCTGTATTCAGGAGCTGTATTCCTCACACTGTTAAGCTGTATTTCCGCGCGAGGCACTCGATATCCGCGCATTCATCGAGACGCCTCCCTCCCTCTGGCCCAAACCCAGTTAACCCAAGTTGAATTTTGAGTAAATTTGGAAGCCCGAACGCCCCATATATCGGTCGATGCTCTGATTCGCCTTATCTGGAGCGAAAACGGTCGAAACAATGCTGTAAATAGCTGGTGAAAACCCCCCGCATATCCGAAACCAATAGCAAACGCCGATTTAAGTTCGCAAGAGCATAAAAAATAGTTTTTATAGACGTATGCGCGAACCTTTTGCCACGTGGGTTGAACCCCATCGCGGTACAACGCTTGAACTGGGTGGCGCAAGATCACCATTTTTCCCCCGTCGTGTAATAAGGGTACAGTTGATTGGTAATACAGTAAGGGTACAGTCTCGATTTGTCGTTGTCATGTGACCTTCGTATATGTCTCGTATAATCGCCTACGTATATGAATAGGGATCCCATATGAATATCTACTGTAGAGGATAGTCTCCGCCGTGGCATGACACAATACAATAAGTATACTTTTAAAAACCTTGGCTCTTCCGACCACGTTACAGTGTCGTTCGTTTCGGTTGGTTCGTCTGTATCAGCGCGTATCTGCGCATCTGGATTTTGTACCGCAGCCGCCGTTAAGGTAATGTTATTTCCTACACATGCCTTACATTGCCTTGCTTCGTGCGTGCGTACGTACCGTGCGGCGATAGTGCCAACCTACCGACCGGCATGGGGGGGAAGAAGGGAGATACGGACATGCGGTATGCCGAAGCTGTAGACGATTGCATTGCGCATGAGTGTCTAGGCTTCCAACGCAAGCGATCAACCTGCCAAAGTTCAAGGGTCTCGAGCCGCGTTTACTCCTAGTACTATGGTATCGCACCGTGGCCGCCCGCGCGGCACACCTTGGGTGCGTGCCGCCGGCGCGTGCACGGCAGATAGCACCGCCCGCGCCCCGCGTGTATGGGCGGGCAAGCAAGGGGTGCCCATGACGCAATATCGGTCAAATTAGTCCCATGGGGTCCCAATGGGTCCAAAACATCCTTATATATGATCTTTCCAACCGACTATGGGGTCATCTTTTATGGATTTCTATTTTGTAATAAGGGTACACGTACCCTATCGCAGTGAGTGCTCATGTGATGTGTAGAGCCCCCAAAGCGCCACAGATATGGTATATGAGCAAAATGGGAGCTTTTTGACATCCAAAATATGATAGAAACGGTGATATCGGTGTATATATATAAGGTGTATATATATACGAAGCAGTCAGAAAACACACAGTGGCGGGTGCTCGGAATGTGATAGCATAAACTGGCTAGACAGACATACGGACTGTCTAAACGGGGAAGGCTAACGTGACGGTGGCACGGTCACGGGTGACACATGCCACACACAATGAGGGGTGCCGCAAGGAGAAGCAGGCCCCCATACAGTGGGGGGGAAATCGGCTTCCCCGTGACACCACCTCACCCCGAAGGTGTGAGTGGCAATCCTAGAGCAAGCAAACCCTAAAACCTAAACCCAATGTCACTTAATGTCAGAGTTCAAGGGACCATTGCAGCCAGCTAACAGCTAGCAAGATGCGGTGTCACTCTGCAAGATAATTGCGGCTAAGGTCTAGACTAGTTCACTAACATGTCGGTTGCGATGTGACCGCGTATTCACTAAGTGGTGGCGGCGGTGTCCTCGAAGATGTCGAGGGGCATCCAGACGACGAATCAACCAACTCCTGTGCGGTGCCAAAGCCAAAAGTAGCCTGGCACCACCAGAGCGAATGCGTCGACGAGAAGGGGTTGGGGAGGTGGAAGGTGAAAATGCGGTAAGGGGGCGCGATTGAGCGCATTGGGAATGGCTCGAAAGGAACGATGGTGAGGGGCGAAGTGGGCGTGGCAACATCACCACACACCACTAGATGGCGAACAGGTGGGGTGCAAGGCGAGGGCGAAGGGAGTGGAGGGACGAAGTCGAAGGAGTCAAAGCACTCGTTGTTGATGGCGAACGCGATGGACTCGAGTTTGGTGCTTGGTGTGTAAGCACCACCAGGCACCACTAGACCACAGCCAAAGGGAAGATGCTGTCGTCGAAGCAAGTCCAGTGCAGACCGAACTGCGGCCATGCGCGCACGCTGGCGTAGCGAGGCCATGATCTCTGCGTCTGCAAAATCTGGAAGGCGCGTCGATAGGGTTTCGTGGGTGAAAGGTAACTCCTCGAAAAATTAACCAAACCAAGCGATGGAGAAGTCAAATTGGGGTGAAATTCGACGAGGAAAACGAGGGTAATGTCAAAAACGTCGTACGGTAACCCGTATTCCCGCCAGAAGGGGTGCTGCTGGTCAGAAAGTCGAGTGGACGTTTGGGTTGATGGCGATAACGTAACTTCTTGTAAAATTAACGGAATCGGACGATGTAGGAGTCAAATTGGGTCAGTTTTTGACGAGGAACACGGGGGTCACGTCAAAAATGCCGTAAGGTAAGCCAGTTTTCCGGTAGCAGAGGCGCTGCTGGCCAGAGCGTTGGTGGAAGGAAGTAGGCGGCCAGAATGAAGGAAGTAAACAAAGGAAGTTTGGCCGAGGGAGATCACGTAAAACCAGTCACAGACGATAGGAACCACGCGAAGTCGGGCAAGGAAGTTGGATGAGGCGGCTGCACTCAAACCGATGAACGCCCAAAGGAAGTAAAGGGAATTGTAGAATCGGCGGAAAGCCAAAGCGAGTCAAGCCAAACCGAACACCACCAAGCGTGATGTGGGTCGATAACCTGATAGAAACGGTGATATCGGTGTATATATATAAGGTGTATATATATACGAAGCAGTCAGAAAACACACAGTGGCGGGTGCTCGGAATGTGATAGCATAAACTGGCTAGACAGACATACGGACTGTCTAAACGGGGAAGGCTAACGTGACGGTGGCACGGTCACGGGTGACACATGCCACACACAGTGAGGGGTGACGAAAGGAGAAGCAGGCCCCCATACAGTGGGGGGGAAATCGGCTTCCCCGTGAAAATACTCAAAATTTCCATGGCCCATGATACCGAATCGCGCGTGTCGCTCCCCGACACCGCATCCTCAAAACAGTGGTAATAAGGGTACACCCGCCTATACTTCTACTACTATCCATAAAGCTATGGGGATTAAGTGCCGGCCACGGGGAGAAAAATGCGAATCGGCAGGGGAGAAATTCAAGGGCGCCGAAGGCGCCCTTGTTCAAGGAAGGAAAAAAGGGGAGAAAAAAGGGGGGAAAGGGGAAGAAAAGGGGAGAAAAAAAAGGAAAGAAAAAGGGGAGAAAAGAAGGAGGGGAGAAAAAGGAAGGAAAAAGGGAGGAAAAAAGGGGGAGAAAAGGGGGGGGAAGGGAGAGAAAAAAAGGGGGGAAGGGGGAGAAAAAAGGGGGAGAAAAAAAAGGAAGAAAAAAGGGGAGAAAAGGGGGGGGAGGGGGAGAAGGGCAAAGGGGAAGGAAAAAGGGAGAAAAAAAGGGGAGAAAAGGGGGGAGGGAGAGTAGAAAAGAAGGGGGGAGGGGGAGAAAAAGGGGGAGAAAAGGAAGAAAAAGGGGGAGAAAAAGGGCGGGAGAAAAGGGGGGAAGGAGAGAAAAAGAAGGGGGGAGGGGTGGGAGAAGAAAAGGGAAAGTGAAAAAGGGAGAAAAAAAGGGAGGAAAAGGGGGGGAGGGAGAGAAAAAAAAGGGGGGGGAGGGGGGAGAAAAAGGGGGAGAAAAAAGGGGAGAAAAGGGGGAAGGAAAAGGGAGAAAAAGGGGAGAAAAGGGGGGAAGGGGGGAAGGGAGAGAAAAGAAGGGGGGAAGGGGGAGAAAAAAGGGGGAGAAAAAGGAAGAAAAAGGGGAGATTGGCCGTCGCACGAGTGAGAATGGCTTAAGTATGTGTCACAACTATAATGGAATATTTCTATGATGTTATGTAATCGCTGTGGAATCGCAGGAATTTAAAAAATACAACTTTTTTTCATTTTCCCAAAATAATATTTTTTCAGGGTGAAATCGCCGAAAAACCGTTGTTTTTAGCTTGATTTGGCGTCCTACTCCATTATGCGGGTGAGGAGTGCAGCGATTCGTGGAATTGAGGGGTTTCACATATCACGTAATTAATCCTGATGGTCACCGCAATTTGAAATTTTGAAAAAAATATTTTTTTGGCTCAAATCGGTCGAAAATCGCGGTTTTTTGCCTGTTCCGGCCTGTCGCGGGCCTGTTTTGGCGTTCTACGCCACTCGGCGTGTGTGGAGTGCACATATTCGTGGAAATGAGGGTTTTCACATATCACCTAAGCACTCCTGATGGGAATCGCAATTTGAAATTTTGGAAAAAAAAAATTTTTTGGCCCAAATTTCAACAGAAATCGATTTTTTTGCCTGTTCCGGCCTGTCGCGGGCCTGTTTTGGCGTTCTACGCCACTCGGCGTGTGTGGAGTGCACATATTCGTGGAAATGAGGGTTTTCACATATCACCTAAGCACTCCTGATGGGAATCGCAATTTGAAATTTTGGGAAAAAAATATTTTTTGGCCCCAAATTTCAACAGAAATCGATTTTTTTGCCTGTTTCGGCCTGTCGCGGGCCTGTTTTGGCGTTCTACGCCACTCGGCGTGTGTGGAGTGCACATATTCGTGGAAATGAGGGTTTTCACATATCACCTAAGCACTCCTGATGGGAATCGCAATTTGAAATTTTGGAAAAAAAAATTTTTTTGGCCCAAATTTCAACAGAAATCGATTTTTTTGCCCGTTCCGGCCTGTCGCGGGCCTGTTTTGGCGTTCTACGCCACTCGGCGTGTGTGGAGTGCACATATTCGTGGAAATGAGGGTTTTCACATATCACCTAAGCACTCCTGATGGGAATCGCAATTTGAAATTCTCGAAAAAAAATATTTTTGGGCCCAAATTTCAACAGAAATCGATTTTTTGGCATGTTTCGGCAAGTTGCGGGCCTGTTTTGGCGTTCTACATGTACGTATATTATATACTCATGCGTGCGAAGTGTGCATATTCGTGGTCTCCAGGCCTGTTTCAGTTGGAAATTTGTAATTGCATACGAGTTGCCATCACGAGGAACACAAGCCGGTCATTATCAAAACATGAATATAATTTGTTATTTGGATAACGATTAGCTGGAGCACAATGGAAGCGTGTTGGACCCATAACCTAACACTTTTCAGGAAACATTTGCATTTCTTTTGCTCTTCACATCTCATTGCCAATAGGCACACTGCATAGCATTTCAATAAAAATAGCTTTATTTTTACATGCTTTTAAGTGTGTGAGAGAAAATCTCTTTTCGGAATATATCTTTTCTAGGCTGATTCACAGCTTCACATGCTTTTTAGGCTGATGCACAGGCTCCAATTTAACCATATCTAGGGGCGGCGCATGCCAGGTCCATAAAACGGGTCCCATGATTGCCGCGGCTGTGAGGACCACTCAGGCGGAAGCTGCCTTGACAAGGCTGCATTCAGCCTCATCGCCTGCCGTAAAGGCATCGTGACCAGCTGCTCAGGGTACTGCTGCTGCACCGCCAACGCATAACCCGGCAGCATGGCATCATGGGCCGCACGGCCGTGGGGTGCCCGATAGGTCTGCGCATACGGGGTCTGCGCAGGATACGGGTCCAGCCCCAGCATCATGGGCGGGTACTGGGGGAGGGCGGCGAGGGCGCGCCCGTGATGTTGGGGAGGTACGCTATCCGAGTTATAATAAACCCCACCATACACCCACTCATATGGCATCTCCGGCGGAGCAGTCTCACCAGGGGAGCTGGGCGCGTGGAAAAGCACGGGTCTTGACGGTGCTGCTGCGGACGGTGCTGTTGCGGTGGCAGCTGCAGGCGGTGCATCTGTGGTGGCAGCTGCAGGCGGTGCTGCTGCGGTGGCAGCTGCAGGCGGTGCTGCTGCGGTGGCAGCCGCAGGCGGTGCTGCTGCGGTGGCAGCTGCAGGCGGTGCTGCTGCGGTGGCCGCGGCAGGAGATGCTGCTGCCGTGGCCGCCGCTTGCGGTGCTGCTGCCGTGGCAGCTGCCGTGGCACCTACCTCCGGCCCTGGGGAGGCAGCCGACGCAATCCCTGCCTGGGCCAAGGCGGCTGCCCCCTGCGCCAACTGCATCTTCAAGGCCTGGATCCTCACCTGAGCCTCCAACTCGGCAATCTCCGCCTGACGGGCCTTCGACGCCAACACCGGAGGTTCAGCTGAGCTCGGTGTCACCTCCCTTCGCCCCTCCCACCCTTCCGACCGTGGCCTGGCCAAGTCCGTCGTCAGGCTCCCCGTCGCCGCGCGCTCCCTGTTAAACAGCTCCGCGGCGTCTGCACTATGATGATGCATCCGGCTGTCAATGGGCGTGTTGCGGCCCACTGAATCGTTGAAGAGGTTCAGGGGATCGAGCACTCCCCCAGGGGAGTGCTCGAAAGGCCCTGAAGGAGTACCCACCTGCGTATCCAGCTCCTCCAATGCCCGCGGGGCTCGCGCAGACAACGGCCCTCTTGGTATGCTTGCTTCTGCCTGCTCCGTGTCCGTGTCCGACAATTCGTCCGGCTCCGACTGTGCAGCACGAGGGCCATGAACTGGACAAGGGCTCCTGCGTTTCCTGTCGGAGCCACCCTCCACTGCTGCCGCCGCTGCCTGCTGCGAGCGCGTTCGTCTCAAAGACTGCAGTGGGTCACAAACCTCAGGCACTCTCTGAGTGGAGCCGAACGCGGGGAGAGTCTCGGAGATGTTCCCCTCAGCGCCTGTCCTCCGCGCCTTCACCCTGGTGCCTGGCTCCGGTCCTTTACCCCAAACAGGGGTCTCAGTGCCCGCGGGGCTACCTCCCCGTCCACGCTTAGTCCCCCGAGGAATTGCCAATGCCATCTTTATCCCAGACAGGGTTTCCGCCCGGAGCTTCTTCGCCTTCTCCCTCTCCGCTGCTGCAGCCTTCTCTTTCTTCGCCTTCTCCCTCTCCGCTGCTGCAGCCTTCTCTTTCCTCGCCTTCTCCCTCTCCGCTGCTGCAGCCTTCTCCTTCTTCTCCTTCTCCCTCTCCGCTGCTGCAGCCTTCTCCTTCTTCTCCTTCTCCCTCTCCGCTGCTGCAGCCTTCTCCTTCTTCTCCTTCTCCTTCTTCTCCGCTTCTGCTGCTGCTGCTGCTGCTGCTGCAGTCACCGGCGGCTTCAACTCGCCGGTCAACGTCTCCGCATGCCCCTTCCCATATGCCTGCAAACTTTTCATCACCCGAATCACCCCCTCCTCCACCAGACCGTGCTTAAAGGAATTGTATGCCTCATCAAAAAAGCCTCCTTCCGCGTTGATGTTGTCGTAGTATACTACCTCCCAATCCCTGGCTTGTGTTAGCAAACTTAGCTTGCTGTTCAACGCCGTAGCGCGGAACAGCACCCTCCTCCGCGGAATCTTACTCCCCACTGGATCCGCCACAAGCCACGGCCCATATACCCAGCATGCCGTCCCTTGTTTTGCACCTTCCCTTGGCTTCACGATGGGGCCACCAATCCAGACCACCTCCTTGTGCTGTTCGTGGTACACAACCCTCCCAAAAGCCACCGTATCCCTCAGAAGCTCCCGCAACGCCAGGCACGCATCATACTCCTGTGGCTCCCCAAGCACCACACTCCTCCCCATATCCTCGTCAACCTCATTGATCGCGTTCGCGAAGTCGATCTCCCGCTCCAGGGCTGTCATTGCCTGGGAAGGCTCCGAGGTAGTGGCTCGCTCAATTCCTTGCGAGTCATAATGCTTTCTTCTGCAAGGGTCATGCCCAACCACAAACTCCCAGGGCGACCCAGTTACAGTGGCGGATCCAGTGACCGGAAAAGTGGTGTTTTCCGGAAAGAGGTCTTCCGCCGCTGTAATGTAGGTGTGCGCCGACGCACGAAAAGTTCCACCGTGCATCTCCACCGCGTTGTGGATTAGCCTGCCGTCAAAGATCACCACGCTCTTTGCCGGCAGGAAGCAGGTCACCGGCCGAAGGGTGTCCGGGGTGGCCCCATCCCCCAACTTATGCGACTGGGGGTACACCGTAAACGGGTACATGTCCGTTAGGACAAGCATGACGGACAGCGCACCATAGTCCCGATGCTTCTCCTGAACCAACGCCGCCGGGTAGGTGAGCAGGGCGGTTCGCGCCATGTCACCTTTCGGCACCTCCAGCTTCCCGAACGTGTCCCCCACCGCAGCCATGACGTCCTCAGCCACCTGCTCAAACCGTTTGTAAAACGGCGTGCCCTCCACCAGGTTCCCGATCCACCTCTTCGGGTCCTTCAGGGTGTCCAGCTCCCCATTGGCCTTCTTCTTGAACGCCCTGAAGTTGTTTCTGAACGCGGAGTTTGGAGCCAAATCCTTCTGGAACTCTGCAACCAGAGCCTTAGCGGATATCGTGTCCTGCAATTGACCGACACAATAC
>LGRX02007912.1:0-21450 GCA_001247695.2 Cymbomonas tetramitiformis | reverse complement strand
GAGGTAGTTGTCAGGCACTGCCTGTCTTGACAATGCGCACGTTGGCGAACTTGTTCGCCGACGTGTCATTGTCAAGACAGGCAGTGCCTGACAACTAACTTGTCTTGCGTTGATCCCCTACTAACCCAAAGATCGAAGGTGACTAAGGTGTCCACGAGCGCCGCTTGACAATGTTGAGCAGCGCTTGACAATGTTTGTGAGAGACGTTGCCCTTTATCGTCGTCCATTTAGTCAAATTAATTTTGAACTCTACCGTCGATCCCCAGCCTGTTTTCCGCTTCTCGACTGCACTCGATCTGCGGAAGGTATAAATCGTTTGCGCAAGATGTACCTACAATATAATCAAGTATTTCACGTTTCCCCATCCAAGGTACAAATTATACAGTTTTCCCACCACTTAATTTTTACTCAGATTATTTCACTATACAGTCCTCCCACCACTGTATTTATACTCGATACTGAATTTCACTATACAGTAGCATACTGAATTTCACTATACAGTAGCATACTGAATTTCACTATAGGAATTACAGGAATTTCAGAACTTGTATGCTACTGAATTTCACTATACAGTCTTCCCACCATTGAATTTATACCAAGATTATTTCACTTTTTCCCACCACCGATTTCATATGTAAGTTTCCATTTTAAGTTTTGAAGGTGATGGCCGATCGAACGTGATGACCGATTTTGAAAGAGCTGGCAGAGGATTTCGCGTCGCGCCATTGGTGTGTATAATTTCTGTTGCAGCCCACATCCACATCGGCGTCTTTGATGACAGTGTCACCAACTTTCATTTTATATGTGAGCTTTGCGGCATTGCGGACTTCGCAATCTAAATATAGCATAGTGTGACAGGCTGACGACGTTTAGCGCCCGCAGAAGGATATGTATGTATGTATGTATAATTTCTGTTGCAGCCCATACAGGCGTTTTTCATGATGGTGTCACCAACTTTCATTCTGGGAGCTTTGCGGGCTTCGCAATGTAAATGGAATGCTAAAAGAATAGTGTGACTGACGCTGATCCCGCTTCCCACAGATTTTATAATTCCTGTTTTAGCTCATACAGGCGTCTTTGATGACAGTGTCACTAACATTCATTCTGGGAGCTTTGCGGGCTTCACAATAATAGCATAGTGTGACAGACGCCGTCTTGCGTCACGCCGAAGATTCCATATATAGGTGTACGATTCCTGTTGCAGCGAAGTTGTGAATTGCCTTTTTGTTTTATTAATCCTGAAGGCATTAACCTGTATTTTAATATTTCATATATGATGTTACATAATATCACGTCATCATATTTCATTACGTAAAATCACGTCATCATCGAAATTCGATGCGCGCGCATATTCGACCATCCATTATTCAATGATCCCCACCTGTGTTATAAAGGTTTTGCTAATTTTCGGTGTTCATCATCAAAAGCCCGCGCGGGCGAGTGGATTAAGCGGGGGTGGCGGTGGGCGGTTGGTGTGGTGTGAGGCAGGTACCTGGATCGAAGCCACAAGTGGAGCGCGATGGAGCAATGGTGGCGAAGCGGTACAGGCGCCTCGGTGGCGTCCCCGGAGAGCCGGGGGGGTCGCCGGGGCGCAGGCGAGGCAGGGGAGCTGATCTGGGACACGTCATTAGCATTTATGCTCCCAGGATATTTTTCATATAAATATTTTAAAATATTTCTGAATATTTCTGAATATTTTTATATTTTTATATTTTACTTTTTCATGTATAAATTTAAATAAGCGGCGTCTTGACAAGAACCCTTGTCCGCAGACGTGTCATCCGATGTGGACCAACCACAGTACTCCATTTTTAGCAACGCAAGACAAGGTTAATAGCGAAATAGGCGCACAAACCTGTCATCCAATCGGACGAGCTCTCATCTCATCGTCCCCCCCATGCCCTAGTGGACGAGGGCAAATCACCGATTTATACCAAACAGATTTGCCTGCGCAATTGGCCGCTAGCCCGCTACAAAGATCTTACAGTAGATCCAATAGATCGTTCCATCATTGATCATACAGATCGTCGATATCCTTGATACGTCAGAACGTCAGAACGTCACTTCATCGTTCAACTTCATGCCGCTGCCGCTCGCTGCCGATGCCGGTCATCCTCCGCGGACAGCAGAACAATCGAACAGTTTCACGTCAAGACGCCCAACATAAATCCACCTCCATCTCCACCTCTGTTTTTAGTGGGCGGTCTGTGTAACAACCGAGTTTATTTGTGCCTAAGATAATTTAGAATTGGAGATGGAAACTGTCACAGCGAATGCCCTGCCCGAAGGCTCACCCCTGCTGAAGTCTTCCTCTGCAACTGGTCTTTCTTCACTATGCGCCAAGTTGCAGCAGCAAATCAACCAGCTGAGTCAGGAGATCGTATCGTCCAATAACTCCCTCAAACTGGGACAGGTACGCAAGCAGTTCATGTTCAAACATGCCTCACTTTAATGCTTGGGTGTATCTGCTTCCACTCTTTGAAATAACCCACTATATATTCCCAAAGACAGATGCGAGGACAGGTATACCCCCCCCCACTTACGCTCGTTTAACTGAGAGAATAAGTTTTCAGACACGGATTTCGGTTTCTTAGGTCGATGACATACTGGTGCAACATCTCTGTGGGCTGTGGCAGGAAGCATGCTCTCGCCTGCAAACAGAGAACGCGAAGATAAGTCAGCAGGCGTCTTTCACCGCCCTCCAAGCGGTCGGGGAGCAGCGCGACCTCCTCACATCCATGAGCTCCAAGATGGTGCTTTCGAAAACTGTATTGGATGATCTTGGGAAGGAACGCGATCGACTTGAGAAGGAGAGAGACGACCTGGAAGCCAAGTTTCTGGAGTCTTCCGAGTCTCTCACGAGCACCTCCCAGGCCCAGGCAGAGCTCGCACAGCGGAAGGAAGAACTTACAGCGGAGCTCGAGCAGAAAACAGAAGATCTTAAGCTGCTTCAAGGACAGTACGACGAAATTGTGTCTGAGAAAAAAGAAGTGGAAACGACCTTAGAGAGCAGGAGCGCTGAAGTCTCGACGCTGCGAACTGAGAAGGCCAACCTTGAGGCGCGCCTCACTGAGACCACTGAAGCATTGAACGTGAAGACAGCCGATGTCTCAGAGCTGCAGACCGCCTGTGATGCCTATGCGCAGCAGGTCCAAAGCACTGAGGACTCTCTTACTCAAATATTTACCCAAACCAGCAGCGCGATGTCTGACATGCAGGCTCAGCATGCATCCCTCTTACAGCAGAACAGCGAGCTCACCAAGCAGCTCACCAGCGGGCAGGAGGCGCTCCAAAAGATACAGAAAGAAGCTGATGACGCGCAGAAAGCGGTATTAAGTGAAAGTGAGATACTGAAACAACAGAACGAGATGTTGACTAAGCAGCTCGAGGCGGTCGGCAACGAGACCGCGATGAAGCCTTTGCTCGCAGAGGCGCGCATGAGCGTCGAGCAGATGGAGTCTGTGAAGAAAGAGAAAGAGGAGATACAGTTGAAGATGGTGCTCTTAGAAACCGCGCTGAGCGAGAAGGAACTCGAGGTGAGCGCGGCTCGCGAGCTGCACGTGCAGGACGAGGCACGTAAGCAGGCAAACGCGGCGCTGATGCAGGAGCGCTTAATGGCAATCAACAAGGAGTTCGATGACGTGGTGGCGAAGCGCTGCGAGACCCCCTCTGGAGTGCTGTCTTACGCTGAGGGACCCTCTGAGCAAGGCTCGGAAGCGGACGCCTCCGAATGGGCCTCGCAAATCTCGGAGGCTCCTAGCCTTGCCGATGTGTCGGGAGGAGGAAAAGGACGTCGGACCTCCATGACTCAGAACAAGGCGAAGTTCGAGCAGATGAAGAGTCAGAGGAATCAGGCAAAAGAGCAACTCCGAAGTGCCAACGCAGAGCTTCAATCGCTGAGGTGTTTACTCTCGCACTGAACACGGCTTCGCCCTGAAGCGCTGTAGTATCACTCCATGCCGTTTCAAGTCTGACCCGCAGAGTGCGTACTAATGCCACGCTCGGTCACGCGCTCGGTCACGCGCGGAGCCTCGGAGCTTCCTCCAGGTGATATCACTTGAGGGTATGGAACCTTGGAACATAACAGTGCATCAAACATACCCCTTGATCAAGCTCGGCTCTCGCAGTCGCACTAAGCAACGCTACCACCGTCGAGTGTCACGGTTTGTACAGATGCAGCAGATCGAGTACGAGAGGATGGATGCCTTGAAAGATGTCACCTGTCAGGCTCAGTGGTTGTGGAAGTTTTTTGGTGCAGGAACGAGGTGCAGCAGGTGGAGGCCTTGAAAGAGCAGCTCCGGGCGCTGCAAGAAAACTTGTTTGTAGGCTAAATAGACCTCCAGACACACCCGACGCTGGTTTGGCGAAGTACTCTCTATGCTGGTTTGGTGAAGTACTCCTTCAAAGTTTTTGCTTACATTCCTTGTGTTTAATACCTTTTCATAGTTTGTGCTTCGGAGCCATCAAGCTCTCGTTTTCACGGTTTCGCACTTGTTTTTTTCAGAGAGTCTAATAGCCTACTTATTCACGCCAGGCTGCACGCGGAGCCATATTAGGACAGCTTACTGTGAAGGTGGCAAGAACAATATAGGATACGAAACCTCTACGTATGTTAATGTATGATAAATTAGTTTAATGTGAACAGCACATGCAACTAAACATTGCAGGAGTACAAAATGACATTGTGTACATGTAGTGTATTTCAAATAGCAAGGCAATATACACTCCTTGAAATGTTATTAAGTTATCTAGCTTAAAAGTTCGCCATGACCCGTACACACATTGCACTAACATTCTTGACTCCGTGCGTTAGGTACTCTCTGATGTACCAACTTCACATGTATTTCGTCGTCTGCAGCGGAAGATTTTAAAATCTCGAACACTCAACAGATCTGATATCTGTTTTATTGCCGTGTGGTAAACATGCACAATGCTTCCTAATATGTAATATACTGAGATAAGCAAAAGTACAAAGTCGGCAGGTACAGGAACTACGAGATCATTTTTCTATACGACCACTTTAAGATCGTGAGGAAACAACCAGCAGTGCGGCCGACAAGCATCCTTCCGGGATAACGCCAAGATCTTCCTTCGATGCCAGCTTCACACCGAGACCACAGACGTCCTGCGCAAATCATATGAAATACTAAACTGAAATAAGCCGATTGGTACCGAGTATTCAAACCACACTTTCTGAAGCGGTGATCGTACTTCAGGATCCCCAAAAGATCTTTGATCAGAGCTCAGCACAGGATTCCAGAAGGTCAAAGGTAACCCCGCCGAATTTTGAGAACAAATGAAGGAAACAGTCAGTTGTTTTGAAGGAAACCGCAAGGGCAGACGAGCACAGACAGCAAGCAAGGTAAAGTTGAAGTGTGCACGTCGGAAGGAGGCGCTTTCTTCAAGATCTCAGACCATTAATGGTGATAACCTGTGGACCTTCCACGCACTTAAATGCCAATCACACAGCCCACTCAACAAAGGTAGCATGCCCCCTGAAGACTGGGGATGATACCCCTAGGAGAATCCCGCAGACGCTCTGCTACCCCTCCTTTTATTTAAAAGCAAACATAGCGAGATTCTTGTTCAATGTTTAACAAGTCAAGAAAAATAATACAGTTCGCAGGCACGCACAATTATCAACAAGCATAACGCACGGAAGCAAACCGCACATAGAACTGGGAAAACGTAAGCGAGCTGGGGCATAGAAGGAATACAAAATAATTAGTATAACCGCATGAACTACATAAGAATGCTCCCACCAGCATGCCACTTTCCCACACACCAGACCACACAGCGATCTGACCGCCAGGTTCGGAAGTGAAAATGTCTTCGCCGGCGCAGATCTCGACTGCCTTTGCATTCCGAATAAACCAAGACAGTGGAATCGTTTCACCGTTTGACCAATCAAATTCGAGGACGCAAATCGATCGAATCGATCTATCGATCGACTGCGATTCCCATTCGCTATCAACTCAAAAAAGAAGATAAATGCCTATTGAATACCGCACCATACCGCACCTATTGCACTGCTCATTGGACGATATTTGTGATACGCGATGACAAACGAAGCCAAAAAGGCACGAACGCTTTGAAAATAAATAACATCAGCACCACATTGTTTCCTATCTCGTTCATGCCCAATTATCAACACCTTTGTATAAAATGGTCATATTTCGGAGAATATTTGACCGATCATGGCATATGACACCTTTGCACACATCTACATGACCCCAAGGGACTATATTTCAACGGGTAGGCATCAACGGAATGCATTTACTACCGAAATAGCATGTTAGAACATGAGGGGGTCGCATTCGCTGGAAAATGCCATTTACCTAATACGCAACAGAAATCGTCATTGTATAAAACGGTCATAGAATCTCGAAAATAGTCCTATCACATCAAGCGAACATGCATAACCCATCTATATGACCTGCCGGCACTAAATTTCATCATCACATGTGAGGGGCTTCATCCCACTATCTGAGATTCGTCTCACAAAAAGGATTGGGCACAGGAGTCGGCTAGTTATTCATTGCATGCACCATGCGGTTATATGATGCATCTAGTTTTGATCATCGATAGGACACATCGTTATCGTATATCGACTGCATCTACATAAATACATTCCACATGAGTATGTGCGTCGAGGAGGGGGTTCCACTAGCGCTTGCCACCGCATAGCTCCCTAACGACAACCTGCAATAAATCTCTAGAGGAATTGGCAATATGAAGATATGATAGGATATTATCGAACCATATTACAAACCATGTTGGCCTAGCACATCAAGATATCATTCATAAGCAATTCAATTAAGATACACATAGTACAAATCATAATTATGGGTGAGGGCTTCACTCCATGATCTCGCATATAAAGAAAAATAATTACACAACAGACTCGGGTCAATACCCGCCATCTCAAAGATCTATGAAGCTATGATGAAGCTTTAGCGGATGTGGCCACAATGTGGATGCATATCAAGTGCAGATTTCAAGTAGCTCTTCGCAGCGGACTTCGCACGAAATCTTTGGTCCTTGGGGTCCGTCTTTTTCATAGGAACAATCGCACATGATCTGCAAGAACGATAGATGATGCGTTGAAAGAGTCCAACACAGTGAAGGACATAAATCGCAAGATTCAAAGCGAAATACGAAAAACCGGCAAGGGGCATATACCTCTTAGGTCGAGACGAGCTATTTCCTGACATTTTTGAGCTTCCCAACGTCTATATCTCGAAAAAAGTGTCTATATATGCAGTTTTATACAAGCTAAAACACTCCTTGAAGCCACAGTTGTGGCTGCAAAGCTCAATAAAATTCCGCTTACAATGCCATTGAAGAAGTTCCGGGTATGTTTTCACACCTACTGGAGCTGCCCTACGCGCTCGAACTTTACCCGAAGCGCGATTTTCAGGTTATCGATTCGATATGGCTGTTTTATACGAAGTGTTGCGCATTAGGTCGGTGTTGCGGATTGGGCAGGGACGAGATACTGTTTCGACGCAAAATTTACCCATCGTTTTTCGTAGTTTTCTTATTTCTTGGGTACCCAGGATGGCATACGGCATACTGACACACGCTTATCTCACCGTCATTTTCACAGATACAGTCACATTTCAGTCTTCAGTCACACTGGATGGCGCCATTCACTGGCGCCACTTTCCCTTCTTATGAATATGAATTGTCAATTTTGAAACTGAAAAAACCAGCCATAACTTCGAGGGCAGCCGCACACCTGCGGGCACATCGCACAGCTTGTTTTGGATGGTGTCTCGCTCCCTTTGGGGGGTTTCTTTACTACGGATCCAAGAGGGGAGGGGTCCAGCCAACCCCCCTACTTTGCAATGGCATCCCCCTCCCCTTACGTAGGAGACAGATTGGGCAGCCTATGCTGCCCATCTCCCGGCGCCGTTCACGTCGCCATCATCACCCAAGACGACAGCCCAGCGTTATCCCTGCATGGGGCACTCCCGCTCTATCGTGGGCAAGGATTTAAGGGATGCTTGGGGGGTCAAATGTCTCACCCCATACCCCCCGACACGGCCCACAATCACTGCTCATTGCAGATTTGTCCTGGATACTGATGTGAGGGGCGGTTGGGGGTCACACGCATAACCCGCGCATGCGTGTCCGAATTTTCATAATTGCGTGGGTCGTACGAAACAAACAGCAAAGCAAAAACCGACAGGACAGCCCTTTAGAGCTTTACACTCAATGGCATCGTCCTCAGGTGCAGAGGTCCCTGTGAGTTAAGCAACTGGATCTGGGGCTGCAAGTGGCTCATCTCAATTACACTCCCCGTTTCAGAGCATCAAATTGCTCGCTGCAGCTCAGTGGTATCGAAAGCGATCGCACTGGCGAGCGATAGGTCACATGTTCGATTCTTGTTGGCATCCCCCCTGGGTATTTTTTGAAAAGATCAACCTGACTTGTACAATGGAATCATCACTACCATTTATGAAATCTATATCGACTGCCGTGAATCGCCAATGCAGCCTTGTATGCACCGTCGCGCCGGGACACGCGTCGTGACTATCACGGTCTGATTTAATTATCGGATGCCTCTGTTGCTTGGTACAAATCACACAATGCATCGGGTGGTAAGCTAGAGTGAATACTACATCATTATCAGTCCCAACACAACATTCAGGTATCATTATATATATTATGCAAGACTCGAAGACGCTATCTTCGCCAACAAGGTTTTGCTGAGCAGGCCACGGCGAGGCAGCGCACGGGCGGCAGTGGTGCCTACCAAGACAAAAATGGTGCAGGCAAAGACGTCCTAGAGTGCTCAGGCACAGTGCATCTCATGTGTGGCCAGCTGGTTTTGAAGGCAGGGCCGGATGGAGCGTGGTATTGTCCGAAGTGCGCGAAATGCTGATGTTGTCAATTTATTTCATATTTGCAATTGTCTAGTGAGTAGAATCCGTATAGCACATTTTTATCAAACATTTATTGTCGATAAACTGTACATGTTTTAGATATATAGACATGCAACACCATGCGTTCTAGGTAACTAAACATATGCAGCACAATTATATACAGCAGAGTCACTCGCACGGCACAAACCTTGTCGAAATTGAAGAAAACCGCCTACATATTAGCAGCTCTTTAGGGGCCACTACAAGAGATGTTGACATGTGGCATATGCACCATGTTATATACATACATACACACATGATACGTCAATTGACGAGTCCGTCAATGTGACTGTTGCCTATTGGACGCTGGGCATGGCCTACAGTGCCCATTGCACACTTTTCCTATGATAAATTGCCGTTTTATAACAAACGCAATGGCTGTTGCGTGCTTAAAGCGCAGGGCCGCCCACTCGCTCCTTACCGGCATCGCATATATTGAAAGGTCTAATAATGCCGCCGGGTGACCTGTTTGAAAAGTAACATTCAAAATATAGCATAAATAAATGTTTTAAAAGAAAAGGACGGTGGTCTCACGGTCAATGTGTGTTTTTAGATGGGGCAACCCCGAATTAAAAATCGATTTATTCACTTTATGTATATATTTATTCATGCCCATTACGATTTTTGGAATGGTATATGCCGGGTGGGTGACCATTGAGGTGCCCAAAACCTTAAATGCCCGATATTTTGACGAATTGCATATTTTCTAATAAAGGGGTATATGTTTGGAAAGAAATAAACTCCGATGAAAAATCGTTTATTTGCCCATGGCAGCATGATCACAAATCATCGAGCGAGATCCGTAGCTAAAGATTTATATGCCGACTTCGCGTGACCGCTGACTTGCCAAAAAGTTATATCCAAAATATACCGATTCTTCTATGTTTTCTGCGAGGGTAAAAATGGTCCCATATTTTTGCATACGGTACTATTCGCCCTCTTCATGAGGTTATGTGCCCGTTCCACTTGACGGGTCGCTTTAGGGTTGTGGGGACCTAATTTTGGTCACGTCGCACCAGCGACAACCGCACCACGGAAATTTGAGCTCAAGCTCTTCGACGGTTTGAGCACCACTGTCGGGGGACGAACATTGTTCCGGGGGAGGGGGGGAGGCCCCAATTCCGGACACCGTCTTGGTAGGCGGGGGGATTCAACCCCCTAGGCGTTAAAGCGTGTTGCTAGGGAGGGGGTCAAACCCCCCTAGGATTTCCGAAAACACCCACACTTAAGGGAACTCTTAGGGGGGGTTAACTGCAAGGGGGGTGGGTTAGCCCCCCTAGACGCTAAGATGTGCTGGTAGGGGGGGCAAAATCCTTGTCCGGACTTGGGGCCTCCCTGCATGTTCGCCCCCCCTCGTCAGTTTACACCAGCGAACGCCCCGATGTTACCGTAAGTTTGCGGAAGCGGGTAATCTACGGCGTGACGTATCTCGCCCTATTTTGGTCTCGCGTAAGCACCAACTACGAGTCCACCGACATTTTGTTTGCGCTTTCGCCTTTCTGGACAACATCGCCGCTTCTGCAGAAAAACTGGCTCGCCGCACGACTTATTTTTTGACGTCACCGGCGTCTACTTCCTCGTCAAAATTCACCCAGATTTGACTTCATCATCTTTGGATTTCACCAATTTTTACGAAAAGTTGGGTTTCTCGCTTGGAACCCTAAATCTCACAGAATTCTGCGTTCTGCTGTCGGTCATGTCCACCGCGCACCAGCGTGACCGCTTGGCCGCTCTTCGGACTGCCCTGGCGTCTGACTCCGAGTACATCGACGGCATTCTGCACCTGGATGTGGTTTGGTGGTGTCTGGTGGTGCTTATGCACCAAACACCAACATCGAGTATATCGCCTTCGCCACTGACGAGAACTTTGACGAAAACGAGTTGCGTCCGCAGCATCCTCCGCTCTCCCCTCCACGCTGCGTGCCCCTTGTGGCTACTGCGTGGTGGTATGGTACTGTCACAAGTACCAAACTGTGTGCTTTATGGCTACTGCCCGACGCTCCAGTCCTACCACAAGGACCGAAGTAAAAGGGGGCTAGCCGCCACGATTTTTCGATGTAGTTGATGTTTGAGTGCTTAATAAAGATCATCCTTGGGTGCTCAAATATTTATTGAAAACATGTGCCGGGTGATATACTCGATATGGGTATCCACTTGTGAGGGCTGAAGAGGTGGGGGTAAAATTAATTCAAATTAAATAAAAAGGCCAGTCCTACCACAAGGACCGAAATGTTTCTCACGCTAGCTACCTCCACGAAGGTCCTGTGAAAATACGGAGACCTGTGTTGTCAAGTTCGCGAGCTGCTCTTTCTGCAGTGTCTTGTCAAAAAATGATCGGAGGTCATCTTCGCCCTCAAAGTATCGGTTGAAGTTGCCTGGGTATACAAAATCCGAAAATATCACTGTGGCGTGGTTGGAATTTAGTGATTTTTAACGCTACCCATGCTTAATGTTGATAACGTAGCATGAAATTGCGACATTGTTTAGGCAAGCGGGCAAAGGGGTACTCAGTTTAGGTCCCAATGAGACTACAATCCGGAGGATAGGCACTAGGAGCATCAAGAGGATGGTTAAAAAAATTCCCGCGCGGCCGGTCCTTGTGATAGGACTGAACGAGATTCCAGTCCTTTCACAAGGACTGTCGGGCAGTAGCCATTTATTGTGGGCACTAGATGGGGTGCATGAGTCCCATGAAGGTTTTGAAAAATCATTTAGGACCCTTTTGAATCGTTATTGATGCTGAAATGTATTTTCATGAACTTTAGGTATGTGTATGTGCGGCGTGCTTTTGGGGGGTGCAACGCCATGAATTAATTAAAGTTTCTGGTACTGTCACAAGTGCCAGGCACGCGGTGACTGGAAAGGGTACGCGCTAGGTTACCATGAGGTGGCATGCATGATGTCACATTTCGTTATTGGGATGTATTCTAAGTGGTCGTTTGATGCGTTGTGTCATTTGAACGTTTTTAACGCTAGTATTGGGATTCAATAAGGGAAACACCCAAGGGTGTGATGAATTGGCCTCTTAGCATTTTTTTGTAGTAATATCGGGAGCGGTTTCGTACTTAATAAGTTCCATGTGTAGAGTCCAAGCACGGCAAAGTCTCATGCTCATGGGGGACTAGATATCCAGTACTGCCCCCTGTGTTACATTCTTCGATGCATGTGACAGATGCCAGCATTATTCGGCTCGAGACCGCGAGTCACAGCGATAGAAATCGCGAGCCACCGGTGTTAGAGTACTCGAGCATTGCCGTAGCCGTACTCGTACAGCAGCCCTTCACAGCTCACGTAGCATAAGCTACTTAGACTCTCTTACGCTCATATGTTATATATTTTACAGAGACATGTCACACGTTTCAGCCTCACATTTTTGCTTACAGCGATAACGTAGCGTATACGTTATAAAACAATGATCTACAGAATGTTCGACCCTGTATGTGTTTCATAGTATCTATTAGGTTATGATATATCACCTAGCTCCACTGCTTTTTCTGATGAAACGGCCGATTTCAAATTCGCCGCATTAACTGCAGCCAGCGAAATTAATTCGATGATTGCCTTGTGCGGTTGCACTGACACTCCGCAGGTCAACCCGGCGTTCATTTAACCTTGGCACGTATTGCCTTTTATGATTGGGAATTCTTCTACGATTGCCCTCTCGGATTTTCATTAAACTTCAATGTGAAAACGCGACCACAATTATCACACCGCTCTGCCAAAATTTGAGGGACACCTCAGATTTTAGCTTTATTACGACCAATTACGGCGGAAGCCCTGGCCATTTTTTTTGAAAACTGCTAAAACTTAACAAAAATCTCCATCTCCAACCCTACGAGAACGACGAGCGCAACATCGTCACCTCCACCAATTTCAACGGTCTGGAAGGTCTACCATGGCGTCGTTCACACCTACAACAACTCCGGGATCCTTGCCCCAAACTGAAGAGCGTAATCCACAAGCTCAACGACGTTTATTCACCTCTCGTCAACCTCTTACACCATCCCCCACGCTCGAAGAAGTTACCATCACGACCAACGCCCTTCTCCAAGACGTGCGTGCATGCGCTCACCGCCACTGTCGCTGAGCTCTCCACCACCCTCGCCTCGCTTGGATCTGCATTTCGACGCTCAACTGCCCAGACCGACGAGATCGACTATGAGAAGTACGCCACGAAGGAGGAGCTCAACGACATGAGTCAACTCAACGACACCATCTTGAGCGACCTCGTCAAAATCCGGGACGAATGCAAGAACGCCACCTCGCAGGCTCGCACTCTGGCGCACTCTCGCACTCGTGCACCGCACTGTCACCACGGCACACCGGTGTTCTTTCCCATGCACGAGGCAGGCCGCCGTGCCTCCATGGCTACTGCCCGACGGCCCGGTCCTATGACAAGGACCGTAGTGAATTCAGGCTAGCAAGTGCGTTTTTTAGATATACTTGATATATGAGTGCTTGTGCATCACTTTTAGGTGTCAAAGAATTTATCTTGAACGTGGTTTGGGCGGTATACTCGATTTGGGCATGTGGGGAGATGGTGGAACTAGTGGGGGTAGCATCGCTTGAAATTAATTAAACGATGACCGGTCCTATCACAAGGACCGGAAAGGGCGGAGCTTCGTTCACTCATCAAATGGCTTTAGAATGCGTATAGCGCCCAAACCTGACATATTTGGGACCTGTTTATGATATATATAATTAGCGCTACCTTGGAAACCCATAATATGCCCGCAAAATAGCTCACTAAGTCCACACATAGAAGAAATATGAGAATTCCTGAAAATCGGTGATAAAAAACCCCGCACCTCTTTAACTTTACCGATGCATACAAGTCATATCAGCCCGTCTTTCAGTTATGTAAAGCGTTCAAAAATTCATTATATATATCTGGAATAAGACTTTTACGTGCATGATGAAAATTCTAGTATATCCTCACTCGTATTTGCACATCAAGGACAGATTCCCTTCTAGAAATAAGGTGTGAAATTTAGCAAAAAGATAGGGTTTCAACCCCAAACCCAAACTTCAAGGTGTATATATGAACCAATATGTATCGAAAACGTGCACAATCTTTTGCGCATGATTGGATATTATGTTAGGGTTCAAATTGGTAGGTTGACAAGCTTGTCAGACGCCAAATTCGATTGGATAAAAATTATGAAAAGATCAGAGGTATTTATCACCATCCTTCAAGAGTTGCAACCCAAAAATGGTAGGGTGCCTTGTACAAATGCATTGGATATATGCATTATATGACGATGTAAGGTACGTGGCGCATATTGGCACTAAGTTTAGGTACTAAGGGTACTACGATACGGAAGATAGGGTCTCCGACCGTCAAGAGAACGCCCCAAAAAATTCCCGAAGCTCCGGTCCTTGTGATAGGACCGGACGCGATTTCCGGTCCTATGACAAGGACCGTCGGGCAGTAGCCATCCAACACGCACGAACACCTCCTTGTAGATTCAGGAGCCTCGCATCTCATCCTGAATAACATCCTGGAGCTCTTCACTGAGTTGCCCCCGTGTACCTCCAGCCTCACCACAGCCTCACATAAGGATTACAGGCCTCGCGGTGTTGGCACAGTCTCCATTGATTTCAAGTACACCTACGGCAATTGGATCACGCTCCCATTCCTCCAGGCCTTCATTCTATTATCCAAATGCCCCAAACCTCCTCTCAGTCCACTAGATGCTCAGACACGGGGCCCGCTTCCCTGACTTCATCGATGCATCTCGCATCGTACCACGGTGCTTCCCTCTTTGTATGACCTGTACAGTATGACACTGGCAGAGACTATGGTGTCCACCCCAGCAGCCGGCGAGCCACCTCGACTGCCCACTCAATTTCACAGAGGAGACCGCTCTTGCAGCCTGCTCCCTCAGAGCTTGCAGAGAAGGGCACGCGGTTGACTGGATGGTTGCTAGGTCCGCCTACAGAGAGTTTGCCCAGCACAGTCCACACGGCTATTGTGACACAGACCTCTACACAGACGGCATCACCTACCCACGGGGTAACACACAGTGTCAGCATTACTACTCCCTCCAGGACCCTGCTGAGGACCATGTCTGGTGCGGGCGCTCTTTCTGGGCCAACCCGCCCCGTCATCAACTCCGTCATCCAGAGGATGTTGATGACGATGCTCGAGGACTTATGGTTAGACCCTAATAACACCTCATACACGGTATGTCTCCGGAAGTCACCGTCCGCAGCCCGGTGGCTACTCACCTATCACTTTCAGGAGATAGCCACCATCCCAGCAGGCACACCCGGCTTCTTCTCCCGCCCTCGTGCTGGTACCTACTCCCCTCAGGACCTCACAGATGCAGGAGAGGAGGGCGGTACTGGCCGTGCCTTCATCCAGGGATGACTCACACCATCATCCCGTTCAAGGATGCCACCACACTCCCCAGGATTGACCCTCATCAGTACCTCCATGCCTGTCTGGGCCATTACTCACACCAGTACATTGCCCACCTCTTCTCACAGGGGCTTCAGTTTGCAGTACCCAGACGACACCTCTTCATGATGAAGACACTCGGGACTATTCTGTCAGGCTGCGGGTGTGCTCATTGCAACACCTGGAATGCCAACCGAAACGCCCAGGACCCTTTAATGTATTTGACAGAGCCAACCGCAGACCGCCTCCGGCTTTGCCAGCCAACGACCGGCCTGTCAAATGGTAACAGTCCAAGCCATTCCAGCACATATTCGCTGACATTTGGGGCTCATGCAAACCCCCTGGCTACGACGAGTCAGTCTTCATCAGTGCCTTTATAAGTGCCCCGTCACTAAAAAGGCCTTCGGATTTGCCTCGCCTTCTAATGGCTACTATCCTATGGTCCTTGTGGGAGGACCATAATCGATTATGGTCCTCCCACAAGCGGACCAATGTTGCAAGGATTTAACTGGGCATTGGTCCGGATCTAGAAGGCGCGCCCAATGACTTTTAGTATCAATGAGACATATATTAAGTACTTCAATGCTTGTTCCGGCCTGGATCCACCCAATATATCCATGCATGGCGTTCGCATTTGCGACAAGCACCCTCAACTTTTTTCAGATTGCATTCTTTTGAAAATTCAAAAAGGCACAAAAAGATACGATATCTTCAATAATGTTTTTGGAATAATATCATATGCAGGCTACACCTGCGTCCATGCGATCATATCGGTCCTATACACATGTCCTCATCATGTTTGGGTCATACGTCATGTTGGAATGCATATATTGGCCATCTCTAATGCGTATTAACAACCGTACACCTTTTTAGTCGGCTTTTTAGCCGGAATGGGATAATCGGTGCAAACATGACCCATTATCCACGATGCCCGCTAGAGTGCATTCACAGTGTGGTAGGAGCGTATGGTGCGTAAACTTTTGAAGTATATCCATAAAATAATTTTTTGAAAGCTTAACATCATCCATATGGGCAAGTATGCGAGCGATGTGCACTCGTTAGCTTGACGCGAAGTGAAAATTAGAAGTGCACATTCTTATTTCACTCGAGAGTGATCACCCGCCACGGTAAACGAGAGCTCAGATGGCGACTAGAGTGTGGGCTATCCAACCAAGTTTTCATATTTGGTCATAAACCCAAGGTGTGCGACCACGAGCGGCCAACACCGCGCACCATGCAACCGCTAGGCTGCTTAAAAACTATGGTCCTTGTGGGAGGATCATATTTTCTTTCGACGATTTCGATATTAAAAAAAAAACACATCAAAAGCGTGCCCTTTAAGCACGCCCCTCTTCTAGCACACGCGTGGACAATCCTGTAGGAATACCCATTCAATTGATTCATAAATATGATGCCAAAAGCACGTATACGCCTCAAAGATCCATGTGGCACTCATAATAATAGTCATCGCGCGTTGGTCCTTGTGGTCGAGGACCATGAATTTGGATAATAGCCACTAAGGCAGGCCAACACTTCCACCTCCAGACTGTCCTTGATGACATTCAGTCCCACGGCTTCACACCAGAGACGATCACCTTCCACACAGACTGTGCCACAGACCCTACCATTTTAGAAAACGTTAGTATGTGCACTAACGGTGTGAGTCCAGTTGGTGGACTCGTGGTGTGGTGCATAGTGGGTCATGGATGGGGTCCAGATTCACTTCAATGATGTTCTAAGGTGATTGGATGGTGAAATGGGCACTGGTTAAGGAAGTATGACCCGATTTGAAGAAGCTGATATTGGGGATTGCTTTGGGAATGCTACGGCATGTCGTTGGTTAAGGAAGTATGACGTTGTTTGAAGAAGCTGATATTGGGGCTAAATTGCTTTGGGAGTGTGCTACGTACGTGAGCATGTCGTTAGTATGCTCGTTAGTACACTATGACAATTACACGTTAGTATGTTAACGGCATACTAACTCCCAGTCTCCTTAAGTGTGGGAGTGGGTGGACTCGTGGCGTGGTGCGCAGTGGATCATGGATGGGGTCCAAATCCACTTCAATGATGTTCGAAGGTGATTGGATGGCGAACTGGACATTAGTTAAGGGGGTATGCCGCTGTTTAAAGAAGCTGATATTGGGGCTAAATTGCTTTGGGAATGTGCTACGTTAGCATGTCGTTAGTATGCTCGTTAGTACACTATGACAATTACACGTTAGTATGTTAACGGTATACTAATTCCCAGTCTCCTTAAGTGTGGGAGTGGGTGGACTCGTGGCGTGGTGCGCATTGTACGTATCTGCATTGCTTGTTTATGTCACTATTTTTGCGGATTTTGTGCGCTGCGTGAAGCTCGTATAGTGTGTCGTTAATATACTACTTAACTTATAACGACACACAAACAGCACACTAACGACACATTAAAACTGTTTAAAGTGCATAGTTAGTATACCATTAATACACTAGGATACCAGTTAATGTGTAATTCGCATGTAGTTAATGTATGCTAACAGCGTGTTAACTACGTACTAACCACCCGTTAATGCACGGAGTTAGTGTGTTATTAGTATGCCGTTAATGTGTAAGGTTTAGGTACACTAAGTATGCACTACTTATACACTATCTACGAACTAACTGCCTGTTAATATTCTCTGTTAGTGTGTCGTTAGTGTCCCGTTATTGTTCCGTTAGTATGCACACTTAGGGCACAGTTAATGTCCTAAACGCAAGTGATTATACTGAGTTAGTATGCCGTTAAGGTGTCGTTAAGGTATGTTTCACAGAATGCACGACCTAACGGCACACTAACGTTGCGGTTAGTGTGCCTTTAGAGTACCTACATGCACACTAACGCGCCGTACTCTTATATAGTTAGTGGGTCTTTAGCGTACCGTTAGTGCGCGTACTAACATTTTCTAAAATGGTAGATAGAGTACTCATCAGAGGAGGTGAAGGCATTGCTCCGACAGTACCGCATGCGTCACACGAGCCCGGTCCGCCATACATGCACGAGTTCCAGGCTCAGATTGAGGTGCTCTGGAGAGACATGCAAAAGATCACGAACAGCACCATGCGCACGCATGTATGATGCCCCGCTGTACTCATGGCCTCTTGCTGCACTCCATGCCATTATTAACACAGTCATCAATGTTATGCCAAACAGGCACATTGGGATGGACACACCTCACCTCAGATACACCGGCCGTCACTTCGACTACACCGAGCTTCGGCCCTTTTGGTCCGAGTGCAGTGTCTGGCAGGACCCCACATACACGGCGCTCTAAGGCACAAGCCAAAGCCGACACTTCGGCTAAGCTCCAGTCTAAGAGCAAGCCATACTGTACCGCTATATCGGGAATCTCACACCAGGCAACTATCTATGATTTGACACAGTGAAAGGAAACCTCAATCAAGGCTCTCTCTAAGCCTACGTTACTTTGTCGCCGACACTGATCTCATGGCTAAGAAGACACTTGCCAACTAACACTCATAATAACACTCATAATAACACTCATAATAGCACTCATAATAACACTCTGATTGATCCCGCCTGCACAGCTATCTTCACTAAGAAGCTGTACCCCATTCGACGCCCCACAGCCCTCTCCTCCCCCGACATCCTCGAGCTTGCATGCAGCACCCACGAGACAGAGACCTTTGCCTATGTCACACATGGCACCTATGACTACCGGTAAAATGACCATCTAAGAATGAGTACTGTAAAGTTGTTGCTAAATGCCTATTCTGCCAAAGTTACGGCGGGTTAACAACACCGAAAGGCGTTTTTCGCATGCTCACATCTCCTACCTTATTCGCGGTATCGGATGAAACCCATGCATATCAGCCAGTATCATCGTTAGTTTTGTAAGCGGGAACCCTAATATGCACCATTCGAATGCATAATATGGTCGCAAATGGTGCTACAAGGTTATGGCGGGTATGAGTAAAAATTACGGCAGGCTACCAACCAATGTCGACATTGGTAGTGTCGTGTGAGATGGCTAGTCATTTGTCGGTGCCTATTGACCATATTTTTACGAAGTTATATGTGTTGTCACCTTAAGTTTCCGTGTATAGCACTCTCGAATCAGACTGCATCGTATAATAGCTCGTGCACAGCATGTTTGGGGTTGAGCTCGTTCAACTCATTTTGCAAGGCACAAATAGACAACATATGGTAATAACAGGGTTTGGGTTTGGGTTTACTGCGTGCAAGCTTCTAGTTGAGGGAGGGTAAAACTTTCGGATATATTTCATAGCCTTTCCAAACGAAAATGTCTAGTCATCAAACTCAAGTGTGTGTGTGTGTGTATATATATATGCATTGTACTGAGAAATAATGGCGGGCATATGTGACACTGTGCATTGTCACCACTGAGCGACCCAAGTGGCTACTATCCTTAATCCAGATCCTCCCACAATGATCTAGCGCAAATGGGCATGGCGACGTTGTCTGTCGTATTTCTTGGCCCGGCATATGCTTTGGGGCAATATTTATGAACCTTTTGAATTATCTATAACATTGGTTTGCTTGAAATGTCGATGGTTTGACCTTTAATCTTAGCGTGGTTTGGGTGGGTGCTTTCACAGAATTTTAATTAAAATGTTAGATCCTACCACAAGGATCTAGGGTACCGACAACTCTAGGCCTTGTTACACGAGCTCGGGTTGGTGCGTGGCACATCAGCTGTGGCAGTGGCGCATCATATTCGCAGTGGCGCATCATATTTTAAGACTATCTGAAATCGTTTGCCCGACGGTCGCGCTGGGTCATACTGTTGTATCTCAGCTTCAAGAGGGTGAAGTAGTGGGTCCCCAGGGAGGTCCTTGAACGGAAGCCCCTCATTTGTGTCGCACTGATTCGTTTATTTGTCGTGTCGCAAAAGATTCGTTTATATTAACGACGCTTCGCGGCTTTTTCAGAAATATGCTGTTTTTCATTTCGTTTCCCTTAAAGGAGCGAAACAGGTTTCCTGGAAAAAAGTGACATCGACAGGACACACCGCAGGAGCTGTCCCTAAAAAATTATGCCGTTGGAAATTTCCCAAAATTTTCCTGACCATGTCAGCAGTCCCGTACCATGATTGTGTCGAGCGCTCCCTCTTTACCGGCCAATCATGATACGATAGCATCTCAGCATTCCTACCCCGGATTGTTTCGACCGATCGTTCGTAGCCGACAACGAGAGACACGTTTAACAATTCAAAATTATACCAGGAAGATATATATGTTGTTTTTCATCCATGTCAGCAGTCCTACCATGATTGTGTCGAGCGCTCGCGCTTTACCGGCCAATCATGATACGATAGCATCTCAGCAGTCCTACCCCGGATTCTTTCGACCGATCGTTCGTAACCGACAACGAGAGAAACGTTCAACAATTCAAAATTATACCACGAAGATATATATGCTGTTTTTCATCCATGTCAGCAGTCCTACCATGATTGTGTCGAGCGCTCGCGCTTTACCGGCCAATCATGATACGATAGTATCTCAGCAGTCCTACCCCGGATTGTTTCGACCGATCGTTAGTAACCGACAACGAGAGACACGGGTAACAATTCCATATTTTACCCCGAAGATATGCGGAATTTACAATTATGAATTTGTCGCAAAACTGATCTAACAGGTTTACCGATCTCAACATCATCATCAGCAGTCCTACCCCGGATTGTTTCGACCGATCGTTAGTAACCGACAACGAGAGACACGGGTAACAATTCCATATTTTACCCCGAAGATATGCGGAATGTACAATTGTGAATTTGTCGCAAAACTGCTCTAACAGGTTTACCGATCTCAACATCAGCAGCAGCAGTCCTACCCCGGATTGTTTCGACCGATCGTTAGTAACCGACGACGAGAGACACGGGTAACAATTCCATATTTTACCCCGAAGATATGCCGAATGTACAATTATGAACTTGTCGCAAAACCGCTCTAACAGGTTTACCGACCTCAACATCATCATCAGCAGTCCTACCCCGGATTGTTTCGACCGATCGTTAGTAACCGACGACGAGAGACACGGGTAACAATTCCATATTTTGCCCCGAAGATATGCCGAATGTACAATTATGAACTTGTCGCAAAACTGCTCTAACAGGTTTACCG
>LGRX02007910.1:0-15905 GCA_001247695.2 Cymbomonas tetramitiformis | reverse complement strand
GCGTGACCTCGTACCGGGCGAGAGCGTGACCTCACACAAGGCGAGAGCGTGACCTCGCACCGGGCGAGAGCGCGGCCTCGCACCGGGCGAGAGTGTGTCCTCGCACACGGCGAGAGCGTGACCTCGCACCGGGCGAGAGCGTGACCTCACACCGGGCGAGATCGTGACCTCGCACCGGGCGAGAGCGTGACCTCCCACCGGGCGAGAGCGTGACCTCGCACCGGGCGAGAGCGTGACCTCGCACCGGGCGAGAGCGTGACCTCGCACCGGGCGAGAGCATGACCTCGCACCGGGCGAGAGCGTGATGGCTAATGAGTTTTGCGGACACAGCTTATGATATGCTGCACAAGATGATTGGGCAGTGAGAACAGTTTTGCATCGATAGTGCAGTACGGAGAGCAGCACACTTTCACTGACTTTCACTGACAGTGCCTTATATTCTCAGACTTCATGCCGTGTGCTGGGTAGCCAATTCTGCACTGCAGCTTTGACACGGCACTGCCGCGTTGCGGATTTTGCTTCCCCTTCACTGTGAGCTGCCTTTCCTAAGTGGCATCTTCAATGCTGCCCCGAGGATGGGCGAGATCATCGTCTGGCGACCATTCTGCGCCTTCAGCGCGGCTTCTGTTTCCCCCGGCGTGAGAAGCACAGGCGTGCTCAGTCGGCTGGTGATTTTGCATTCGATTTTGCAGGGTTGCGGTATGGTGTGTCGCTCGCCTGGAGTGCACTCATTGGGCTGGGCTTGACATTGCTTGAAGTGCCAACATCGGTACTGGTGGTAGTGCTTGCGGCTATGCTACTGCCGGTGCCTCCGGTGGTTGCTCAATACGCAATCTCTAGCACTGGCAACGTTGCCCTTGCCGGTGAGTAGCACATCTCCCCCTGCGCGAGGTCCCTGCTTCAATTGCCATCCGCCACCTTTAGGCCGCACCGAGGGGTACGGAATCGCCGAGTGTTCTGCCGAAACCATGTTTACATTCAACACATTACAGCATTCCATCTTCAATATGGAAAGTGTCAACAGACGTGGTTTTGGCTTAGCACTTGGTGATTCCATACCCCTCGGCGGCACCCACATGCCCATCCAATTTATTCAGACCAATAGCGGCTGCTTCCCATTGGTTCTGCTCCCGAGGGCGCATCGCACACACCACAGCTGTGCTCCTCGCTGCTTTCAGGGATGGAGACTTGTGCGACTGGCAGCGCAGCACAGACCCGCCTGCATCTGGCAGGGCGGTGGCGGTGACGAGCACGCGTACCACGGATATGGGGTCCGTACAGGTTGGGCAGCTCTGGCCAGCGTGGCACTCAGTTGGCTGGTGATCTCACCTCTGGTTGCCGCTGCACAGCTGCCGCACACTTTTGCCGTTCCAGGTGCCTCCGACTGTCCGCTCGCCTGCGATGCCGTCACGGCGCCCTTGCTCTCGCTCTCACCCTCAACCATTCGCTCGCCCTCACCCGCCCACCAGACTTGCGGAGGCATGATCTCCTGCCCCTCGTGCACCTTGTCGCGCGCGCGCCACACCTGTGCAGCATGCGGCAGGAGCGCGGCAAGGGCTCCGGATGTGCATGCAGCTGCACGTTCATAAGGGCTTGCTTCGTCGCCTGGGTGTAAAGTGTACTCCCGGGGGGTCGCCGCAGGTGTGGCCGCGCTGAGCTCCGTGGTGGTCATCGCGGGCAGCGTGGTGCTCTCGCAATGGCTCAGCCCGATGCGGATGCGGTACACTGGCGGGATGCCCCCCGAAGCTCCGGCCGTGCTTCCGCTCAAGCCGGGTCAGCCCCCTGGTGGCGAGGGCGCAGCAGAAGTCAACCCGGGAATCGCCTCTGCGAGCCTTGTGACAGGAAACCGCAAGTCAGGTGCGCGCCTCCCCATCTCCTCCGACCCGTATGCGCTCATGCAGTGTCATAGGGTTCCATCCGTGGGCGCTCGGGTGGAGACCGAGATGGAAACGATCAGGCGAATCCCAGCGGCGAACACGTGGGGAGACGCACGCGCTCCATCTCGTCCAGAGCGCGTTTGGCGGAGTACCTGAAGCTACCTCTTGCCGCATCCCCGGCGGTGCAATCAAGCGGTCCACAAATCAAGCAATCGAACAATCAGGCAACCAATGATGGCCTCGGACCTCATTGTGCTAATCTAAGGAGTGAAGGGTTGCTGTGATCACGATCGTGGGGCTGCTCCTGGTGGGCAGTCCTGAGGCCCAGGATCCTTCGGCTGCTCGCCGTGGTGCTTTGGCCCCTGTGGTGGGGCTGCTCTTGGCCGTCCTGTGGCTCTGATCCTGCGGATCCTCTCGCTCTTGGTGTAGCTCTGATCGTGGCGTTGATCTTGGCCGTCCTGTGGCTTTGATCCTGACGCTGCTCTTTTGAAGCGTCTTGGCTGATTCGGAATTGTGTTACTCCCTCCTCAGTGCGAGCCAAGCGCAGGCATTGTAAGGAGTGGTGGCGCCCGGCTCAGTATGCGCTGCCTGTGCGGAGCCATAAGAGGTATGCTTGCCCTGTTTCTCTCTCGGTGAGCTGCGACCTTGTGGGCAAAAAGCGAAAATTGATTGCACGAAATGGTGCATGGGTGATGCCAATTGTCAATGGCGCATGTGACAGTATCTTGTGGATGGTGCACTGGCCAGTGTCTGTGTACATGGGTCAATGTCCCATGAGAGGGGGTGGGGCGGGTGGGTTGTTGCGGATGCGTAGGCTCCTTGCAAGCGCTACGATATTAGAGAACACTCCCCCGGGATGTCATGGCTCACAAGTTCGCTCAGAAAGACGTGTTCGAGTCCCTGCTGCAGAAACCATCCAGCGAAGCTGGAATGCAGCAGCAAGGGTGCCAATGGGGCAAGTGCGCGTTCGTTGGGGCATTGCGCCGCTTTAAAGCCTCTGATGTTTAGCTCCCAGAACTTACAAATAGACCACCAATATGTGAGTCTTGGACAGGTTCACAGCTCTGCCTACATACCCCTGATCTTTAGCTTAGAATGCTAGGATTCGTTTAGTAACCAAGCGCATCCCATACGATGGCGCATAATTATTTCCGAGTATGTGAAGTAATATGTTGAGTGCAGACCGACTTCTTGCCACTTTAGATGTAGCCGGATATGCCTCTTCGAACTTTTTATCATTTGCAGAGTCTGTTACATTGCATATGATGTGCATTCGCATGGATTCCCGTGTTTGTTAACCTTTCTCACCTAGATCCCATAATCAATATGAACTCAAATATCTAATTCCCCCCGTGAAGCCCACAAGTCGAGATATTCTAACGCATGTTTGATAGAGTTAAAATGTTGATCAAAGTACCCTCACTGAACAAGGCTACAATTCAAGCAATTGCAATATCTTTATGGCAGGAAAGATTGACCAGTAAATTAACAGGTTGAGCAACAGCTCCTCCAAATAGTTACTTCAAGTTAGAACAGCCTCCAAATGGGCAATATTCATGTCTTATACTTTCAAGGCGCGCAATTCATATCTCTAATCGATCTGTCCCATGTCGGCTGGCATATCATCATCTGCCACCTATACAAATCCTAATCAGAGAATCTGCATTTGGACAATCCTAATCAAGACAGTTGATTTCATTGTCCCTTGCTGATCTTTGCCTTCTTCCTACGAGGAGCCACGTCCAGCACTTCTTCTTCATCACTGTCACTGCTCATGGTGCATTTCAATTGAGTTATATACTCATGTGTCCAACATCTCGGATATTTCCTAGATTGCCTCTTCGTCTCTTCAGACACCCCAGCCTTATTCTCAACCATTGAAGTCAATCCAGTATCCGACCCATATGGTTTCTTTGGTGGTACATGAACAGTTTCCACCACAGAGGCTGGGGCATCCTCAGATATGGCCTCAGACTTCTGCTCGGTAATAGGCTGATCATCGGGCTGAACAGGTGAGGTCGGGGAGGTGCCCTTTGGTACCCAGTGAAGTTCACCCTTCTCATCCATGATCAATTGCAGTCCCAGTCTCTTCAACCTTCGAGCTTCAGCTTGTTCTTCAGCATCGTCAGCTACCAAGTCATCGAACTCGCTGACGTCATCCTCGGTGTCATCATATTCAGGCGAAGTTGGCTCCCATTTCGGACTGGCAGTGTCCATGTCATATATGACACCCGCGTCATCTTTGTCATCCGAACCTGGTAGCTTCTCCTTACTGTTAGTGACACCTGCGTCATCATTGTCATCAGAATCTGGTAACTTCTCCTTACTCCAGGACACAGCGCCTGTACCCGAATCTTCACTGTCCGTAGGCGCTGAGTGTATAGGCTTACGCCCCGTGTAGGGAATTCCACGATATTCGTCATCGTCAATCACAATCGTCGGATTCCAGTACGCGATCCCAACGCGGCTGATCGGTAATGAGAATGGCGCTACCGGCGCCTTCAACTGAGTGGCGTCTTCTAGAAACCAGCCGCCGCCCCTATTACGCTCCCAGCGGCGTAGCGCACCAGAAGGGTGTACGATAATATGCTGCCAGCTATAATCAAGTCCAGGCTTTCGCTCCCCATAGTACGAAGTCAATGGCTCGGGAGTCCCCTTCCGAGCCCATTGCCATCTCACTGCCCCAGTATGCATAAATACAATATGCCAATCGAATGGCTTGGCCGGGCTATTGTTCCCTGGCACAACTCCTCCCCTCTTAGCTTGTTAGTACAAAGAGATGATAACTCAGAGTCATTTGTACAGCAGCTAAGATCCAGACACAGATCAGCCATGCGTATGGATGCGTGATATGCTTTTCTGATCGAACAGGTGCTCGAAGAGTTGACGAAGCAATCCAGCGGGCAGAGGGTATACAGCAGTGGAGACTCCCGCTCCTTGTTGCCCTGGATGAGGTCCCAGTTGAGCAGTTTCCGGATGTGATCCCAGAGTCTGTTGGTGAAGACAAGGAGTATCCATCGTACAGTACCGTAGATCCACTGGAGGAGGCGACTGCGTCCAGATGCAAGTAGGCTTGCGGTAGCCAGTGCCATACATACAGTAAGAGCAATACAACGGGGTAGGTAACCGGCGAACTACGGGTCGAAATCGCAGCGCAAAGGGAAACCTGCCCATCGGATTTTCCATAAACCAATGCTTGGGTTTGAGAAAGTCAAAAATTTGGAGCGTTCGGCGTACACAGGCATCAGCCTGTCGCAGTTGTCGCACCCCAGTGGTCTTAGCCTGACTGTATTCGGTGCACGGTGGACTAGCCCAGATGACGTCAAAGTAACCAGGCGCGTAACGCTTGAAGTCCCAGTCCTGAACCTTCTCAGCGTAGGTAGGTTGCCAGCGAGGATCATGATCGACGGTGACCACAGTGCTCTTCGGATAACATGACATGAAACTTCTCTCCACACTTCCTGTACCACTGAAAAGTACTAGTAGTCGCAACTCGCGTGTCGAGACCCCAGAGTCCAGAAGAGCTAGATGCGTCACAAAGGCGTCAGCGGAGCGACAGTATTGTTCCCAAGGTAGGCAGTTGTCCAGAGAAGTGAGTTTCCTTCATCAGAAGTATCCAGGAAAGTTAGAGCTCCGGCGCGTTCCCGCCTTTGCTTCCGCTGCATTCTGACCTCCTGTAAGGCTTTTTCCCGGGCTTGTCCTTCTCGTGATAGTCTCAGTTGTTCGAACTCCGTGAGCTGTTCGAGTTCACCCCCGTAGTTCAACGACTCACGGGTCTTCCAGGAGTCATGAGCATTAGAGTACCCAGTCCAGCGAACCAGAAATTCTTCTACTTCCTTGCCTCCTTTCATAGGTTTCACTCTTCGAGCCAGAATCTTAGACACATGGGTCTGGGATTGTCCATCCACGAGAACCTTGGCAGGAGTAGGTATTTGTCGACGCAGCGCAAAGGCTTCATCCGCGGTGCGGTATTCCTTGAGGCGATGCTGCGCAAAAACATCGTGGATACGCCATTTAGGGGGTAACTTGAGCCGGTAAGCCACCGGAGCACCTCTGTCAATTTCGGGTAGCTCTCGCTGCTGGTCGCTGAAGAACCTCTCGGTGATGGGTAAGGGCCCGTGCCAGCGAGGTCCCAGCTTCCTGAAGGATTCGCGGTTCATGATATTTTCCGTGAGATGCTTGGCATCTACCCAGACCAAGTCTCCCAACTGAAAGGATTTGGCGGTGTGACGCTGGTCAAACTGATGTCGCTGGCGTTGCTGTGCCAGTTCTAGCTTAGTGCGGGCGTCCTCTAGTTGAGCCGCGAATTTACTAGCCATCTCGTGTGCCGTACCTTCTCCACCCTTACGCTTGGAGTGTTGTCCAGCAGCCGCTTGCAGGAACAAGTCCAGTTGCGACATAGGCGAGTGCACCAAGACCAACTCAAACGGGGTAAAGCCGGTTACATCGCTCCGCGTATCGTTTATGGCGAACTCTACGTTGGCACACCACAAATCCCAGTCCTCTGGATTGCTGCCTACGAAGGACCTTAGCATGTCTTCTACCACGCGGTTGGTATGTTCAGCTTGTCCGTCCGAACGAGGGTTGTAAGGCGTGGTGGAGGCCACTTTAGTTCCCATAAGTCTCATCAATTCCTTCCACATAGCATCCTGAAAACGAGGGTCGCGGTCAGAGACAATCTTCATAGGGGTGCCATGTAGTTTCCAGATGGGGTCGAAGTAGATTCGAGCGATAACCTCAGCGGAGCTGTCCTGGAAGTTCAACGGGATGATGTGAACCATTTTGCTGAGCTTACATGTGAAAGTAGCAAAGGCATCGTGATTCCGCGCCGTGACTGGCAGTCCAGTGACAAAGTCCACACTGAGCACTTGCCATAGTCGCGTAGGAATAGTGTGTGGGTTCAGCAATCCATCCGGGTAGGAATTTCTCGGTCGCACCGCTTGACAGATAGTGCAAGATGAAACCCAGCGTCCCACATCTTCTGCTGCCCCTTTCCACCAGAAGCGTCGCAGTACTCGTTCCAGAGTTTTGTCCCTGCCCGCGTGTCCAGCTGAAACAGATGCATGCGCCTCTTGCAGCACTACCTCACGGAGGGGTGAATCTTCTCCCAGTACCAACTGATAGCGCCCAGCGCTCACCCTCCATAACACATCTCCCACTACGCAGAAGTCACGAGTGCGTTGATGCGGAGCTTCTTGGATTTCCTTCCTTAAAGTCTGAAGGGGGCCAGGTCGCCCATATTCCGCTTGCAGCGCTTTGAGAAACTGGCCTCCTGATATCTGCTGATGCAGGTCTCGAACGCTGGCCGCTTCTCCAGTACGCACGATAGGAGGGGGGGAACTCGTTTTCCTTTCCCGCTTGACACGCTGTCGAGCTGGCGGGGCGTACACCACTAGCAGGGGCCAAGGAAGATCCAGAAGGGCTCCATCCGGGGCGGCGAACATCTGCACAGGTTCTCCTTGAGCGTCATGGGTAGGAATATTGTACTCCACTCTCATTCCCGCAGATCTGAACAACTGCCGCCACTGTGGCATGCGAGATTGAAAGTCAGGAAGGACGAAGAGAGCTGAAGTATTCTCAGGGTCCAGACGCCATGCTTCCACATATTTCCTCAGTACGGCCTCGATGGTCAAATGGTTGGAGGAGAAGGGAGGATTGCACCAGACGTGCAACCCTCGCCAGTTTTCCTTCAAGCAGTCCGTCCAGTAGCGGTTGACCTGACGATTCTTTCCTCCCAAGTCGCAACAGGCGTCCACCTCGAAAGGTCCATATTCTTGACTCAAGAAGTCGAACATGTCCGCACGGAACTTCCAGTCCTGTCGGTCGCTGGGCTCCAGGAGTCTGGTTGAGGCCTCGCTGCACTTTGGCGTTGCTGAGTAGTCAACAGGGGTCTTCCTGGGAGAAGGAGGCGAGGATGCTGTCAGTTTGCCAGAGCGCGTCTGAACTGCCAGGGTTGCTTTCTCGTACCCAGTTTCGGCCAGCTGCAGGGTATGTAAGGCGTCCATCCAGAGTTGAGGGGAGTCCATCCAGGTGAGAGTCCCACTGTACGCGAGAACTGGTTCAGGATCTTTGGTCTTGGCGCTGTTGGACTTGCGCTCCTTCAACTTGTTGGGATCTACCACTCCCAGGGGCGCGCGTCCTTGGCGAGACTCTTTACCAGCTGCAGGTCGAAACTTGCTGGCAGTGTCTGCGGCCGAGGGAGGTCGCTGCGGTTTCCCAGTAACCGGGTGCACAAAGCCAGCTTCTACCAGTCCTTCTCTCGCGGAAATTTCCTTGTAGTCGGGTCGCCTGGACAGAGCGTCTGGAACCCAGAGTAGCGCCCCAGGGATGTACTCCATCTCGGGTACCCCTACCTCCACTAGATCCATGTACCATCGGGCTTGGCGTCGGCTGAGAGGTTGTCCGGGTGCCATTAACCAGACTAGGGGCTTGTGGTCACCCTGCAATTGGAACTCGGTCCAGATGAGGTAGTGTCGCCAAGTTTGCGTAGTGCAGTGATGGAGAGCGCAGAGTTCTCTTTCGCCGGCATGGTAGTTCTGCTCGGCTCCATTAAACTGTCTGCTCTCAAAGGCGATAGGTTGCAATCCATTTCCCACGTCTTGCATCAGTACTCCCCCCAGCGCCACTCCACTGGCGTCAGTTTGTACCACGAAAGGATGCCGTCCTTCGGCCGCCGCTTTCATATCGGGTAGCGCCAGAGTGGGTGAAGAACATAGCGCCTTCTTAATCTCCTCGAAGGCCCAACGCTGCATGGGTCCCCATAGCCAAGCGACATCCCCTTTGGTGAGCTGAGTCAAAGGTTGTGCTACTTCAGAGAAGCCCAGCATGTACCGCCGGTAGTACCCAGCCAACCCCAAAAATTGGCGCACATGCGTGGCGTTTTCCAGAGCGGGCCAGTCCCTGATGGCGGCCAGCTTGTCATGTTGAGGTTGACTTCCTTCCCGTGAGATAACGTGCCCCAGGAAGCGTATCTGGGTCTGCAATAGTTGACACTTAGACTCTTTGAGGTAGATACCCTGGTTCTCACAGACTTCGAGAAATTGCTGGAGATGGGAAAGATGCTCCTCCAAGGTGTTGCTGAAGAGGATACAATCGTCCAGGAATATTCTTACAAAAGGAAGATGTCCCAGAGCGCGCTGCATGCGTCTCTGATAGCATGAAGGACTGTTGTTCAACCCCATGGGCATCACCAACCACTCATACGAGCCATAGGGAGAAGTGAACGCAGTCTTTTCCACATCCTCAGACGCCATAGCCATCTGCCAGAACCCATCGACCGCATCGAAGGAGGAGAAGTACTTGGCCCCATGCATGGAGTCGAACACCTGCTGAATGTCGGGAAGTGGATATTTGTCCTTGACGGTCAGGCTGTTGATGGCTCGGAAGTCGCAGACCATTCTGAGTACTTCAGGTTTCCCAGGCTTGGGAACCATCGGCACTGGTGCAGCGAACGGACTTGAGGAAGGTCTGATGTAGCCCTTGCTCAGGAGTTCATCCAGGCGTTCTCGCAGTTGAGTCAGCTCCACCATGGACATCTTGTAGGGCCTCTTAGCGGGCGCGATGCCATTCCATCCCTCTTGCAGTCTCACGTGGGCCACTTCATCTTTTCGCAGGGCGTCAAAGTTGGGCAGCGCTTCGCGAATTACTCGAGGTGAAAAGGACTCGATCAGCTACTGAAACTTCTTTCTCCACTCGGGGGAGATTGAAGGGTCCTCCAAATTCTCGCTGGTGGCCACGGCTGATAACATCGAAGTCCCTACCAGAGGTGTCGCATAGGCCACTAAGATGTCGTGGGGTGTCGCGGCACTGTCCATTCCCGCATATCTGCGCCGATAGGCTTTGATCTCCTTGGTCGCTTGAGCCGCTGATAACATTACCATCGGTTCCAGAGCCATCGCGGTTCTCTCGCCTTTGCGTGTAGAGCTACGCCCTGGCGAACATCCCCGTATCCGCACGGATTTGCCATGCTGGCGAAACTTGACTGATCCCCACCCATCATAGTCCAGCGTGACCGGCGAGAGGTGTCTCAACCACCTTCCTCCGAGTACAATGTCCACCTTGATGCCCAGAGGAAGTACTCGCATCTTGATGACCTCGGAGTAAGTCCCCTCTGAAGTCTCGGCGGTCAGCTTGCCGTAAGCGACTTGCGCAGAGGTCTGCACTGACCCATCCGCGAGGGTAACGTTCAGCGGCATTCCATTAGCGCGAACTGTGAGGTTCAATCTCTTGACGCACTCACTGGAGATGAATTCATCCGAGGCACCAGAATCCACCAGCACGCGCACTCGCTGTCCCTTCAGCAAGGCCCAGAACACCAATAGCAGCGTTCCCTCTTTGTCCCGAATCGCAGTCAGCTGACTGTCCTGGTTCCACATTACTTGACCATCGCGTCGCAGATGTGCACAGATGGCTGCTCGCACTGGGTGATGCAAAGGTACGCGCTGCTTAGCCCGGATAGGTCTTGTGCGCGGTGGTGCAGGCTGCGAACGAGGATCCGGACCAAAGTACCATCCACCTTCCAGGTCGCGATCTGCTTGTAGCTGCCGCTCCTTAGCGCGTCGCTCCTGTCCCTGAGCGCGTCGTCTGGCGCGGCTCTGCGTGCGGCTTTCCAGAGGGTAAGAGCGAAGAGGTTGGATGGAAATCTTCTCCTCCTCTTCCTCCTCAGCGCTATCTTCTGGTTCGGATTTTTGAGTGAACGAGGGGGTTTCTTCTTCCCGCGGTGCCGCCTGGGCGTTGGTGACGTTCGCTGGTGCTGCCACTGCTTCATTACCTTCCAGGATCGGCCGCAGACGATGGTGTTGCTGTTTCTGAATGGTCAGTAGCAGTTCCAGGTGGGTTTCCTCCTGGATGGTTTTCAGGGGAGTCGGCTCCACTCCTTCTGTCACCGTTGTCAGCACACTTGGATTGTTCTCCGATCTGGCGGCCGCCAGCTGTCGCTCCATCAACTGCTGCGTGAAGTTGAGCGACCGCTGGGAGTCCTCGAGGTCAGAAATGTCCCCAGAAGTTGCGGGCTGAGAACTGGATGGAGATAAGGTCAAATCCAGAGTTGTCGCGGGATTCGCATCTGATGGTTCCGCTGAGTCCAGGGAGAGTGAATCACCACTTGCTGTTGAGGGTAGAGCCAGGTGAGCAGCCTCCTCCGCCGCTTCCCTTTCTCGCTGGTTCCATTGGTGCACCCTGTATAGACTGCACCATGCGTCTGGAATTCCTACATCTCCACCAGAACCTGGGATAGTACCGCACTCGGTCTCCAGAGATAGCTGAACTGCTCCTTCGGTTATCGTTAGGTCAGGGGTGACCTTCCCATGCCATCTGTACCAGCGGCGGCGATATCTGCGCCACCCTTCTGGTACCCATGCATCTCTCCATTTCTCATTCTCCTTTACCAGCGCTGCCGCGGCCATGTGCTCCGGGTGCGTCATCTCTCTCCAAGCACGCGTGCGATCCGCCAGTGACTCTGCTCGAAGTCCTGGTGGTTCATCTCCCAACCTCGTAACCTCTGCCTCATGCTGCAGTCGGTCTCGTACAGTCTTCGGAGTTCTGCTGCGAGGTTTTCCAGTGCGCTTGCGCGCTGTGCTCGTAGTGCGCTCTGCGCTTGAGGTTGACGCCCTCTCTGCCAAGGCTGGACACGCTGCTGGTCGAGACGTCGAAGGAAACACCTCAGGTCGAAGTTTAAAAGGTGGGGGTTCTGAAGCTGGGCCAGTTTTTGAAGTTCCACCCCCTTCCTCCCCACTGTCGTCGAGAGGGTGTGAAACCGCGGGTAGCGTTACATCCTGAATCCGCTGCCTCAAGGCTCGCATACGCTCCACCGGAGCTTTTCTCGGTACCCGCGGTCGAGGAGTGTTCCGCCAGGGGGTGTTGAGTGGGTTGAAGGTCCATTGGGTCTCCTCTTCCTGACCATCATCCTCATCCAGTGCTGCCAGTACTGATGCCTCAGGGTTAGGGTTAGGGTTAGGGTTAGGGTCTGTGGGGTCAACGCGGGGCGTTTCGCCACGCTCGCGTTGTGGAGCCCGATGGCGATCACCAGTTCCAAGGGAGCGATCTACACTGAACATAACAGGAGGCTTGGAGCGCTCAAGCGACGAAGTGGGTGACCTTCGTGGCGACCGCTGATGGCGCCGGGACACCAAGTGATGTTCTCGCCGGCCCTGCTCAGTGGAAAGGTTCGCTGTGTAAACAGCGGTACTGGTCAACGAGGGTTCATCCCGTAGGGTTCTGGTTCTGTCGAGATGGCGTTGTCGCCTCTGATCGGCAGCCCAGGTGAATCCGTACCCTCGAGCGGCCAGAGGGTTGGGGGGTGGCGGAGGCTCTTTCTGGATATTCCCTCGGTTGTGGGCGAAGGCTGTACTCCTTGCCCAGGGGCGGTTACCTATACCGCCCTGTCGCCGGCGTCCCGCCGGCGGGAGGACACTCAGTCCTCCTCCTCCGCAGATTGCTGACCCGAGGAGGACGCTGCGGCCGATTCCTCGTTCTGAAAATACTCCAGCGCTTCCGCTTCATCTTCCAAATCCTCCCATTCTGTCTCCAGCGCTGCGATATGATAAGATTCATTTGCAGCGCGGCGGCGTGCCAAACGAGCTGGGGCGTCAGCAATCCAGGCTCGTTTCTTGGCCTCGTCGGGACAGTTAGCCCATAAATGGGAGTCAGAGTTGCAGACGTAGCATCGGCGTGGCGGCCTGGTCAATCCCGCCGGGCTGGGCGGCACGGCGTGCTGCACCCTGAGGTCGGCGGGGTCGAGGTCAGTAGCATCTTCCTCCCCAGCGTCCTGCACGGCGTTAAGTCTGGAGGACGAGCGACCATTCCTCTAGGCAGGACTTCGGTTCGCAGGTGCAGAGACGGGAGAGGTTCGCGCTGCGGTCAGAGCTTCACTGCGCTCCAATTTGGTGGCCACAGTGATGATATGCTGCAGCGCGGTGGATCCAGGATGATTGCTTTCCCAATCAGCTGGACTTTGCAGATCCAACCGATCCTCAATAAGGCGATCCATCACAGCTTGCTTCAGTCGCAGTCCAGACCAGAACTGATATAACGTAGCTGCTGCTGGCTGATGGCGTGGCAGTTGGGCATGGCGTCTGCCAATAACTGCACTACCTCGTGCCAGGATACCAGACGAGTGGCGAACAAACGCGCAGTCTCTTCTCGTCGCTGCGCCATGCGCATCACGGTCCCCGCTAGTCCTACCAGCGCGATGTCATCCAGTACGCTCCTGGCTACGTCGGCCAAGAAAGGCGCCAAAGTGGCGTAACGCCGGTTCCAGGCCTCCGAGTTCAACATTCCACCTTGCTTGAGAAAAGTTAGGGATCGCGGCTGTAGTTTGCGTTGAGCCACTTCCTTTCAAGATCTCCGGCATGGTGATCATGGTTAGGTCTAGGCGATAAGCACTCATGCGACCCAGGGCGAAGGTGACTACGCCCATTGACAGAAAATTGACCAGCGCTTCAGAAAAAGGTGGAAGCGCGGCAATATCTGCGTCAGTGGTGATTAGGTCAGCGGAGGAGGGGTACATAGGAATGTCTCTGATCGGCTTGAGCACATCAGCCACTGTCTTGGATTCTCGGTAGACATCACTTGGGGAAGCCGCTCCCATAAGATCGTGGTGCCCTGGGAATTGAGAAAGGCGCTGGTCCACTGGCAGGAGTCCCGGGGCCGCAGGCAAGGAATTTCCAGGCGATCTGTACTCTGCTGCGCTGGGAACTCCAGAAGGAAACCGGTTGACGCCCAGTCTAGCCGGTACTGTGGCGGGAGTTGGTTGGTTGCCAGCCGTCATTCCTCTAAACAAGTACGCCTCGGAAGATGAAAATGCTGCCCAAATTTGGAGTCCCAGGGGGTCAAATTCTGTCAACTCGGACTCTAAGGCATTTTCCGCGATGGTTACCCATGAGTACAAGGGTAGGCGTCTCTGCTGAGTTCCAGTACGGCTTTCCGCGCAACGCCGCGCTTCATCCACTTGCGTTTTCTCCACTTCCAGAGTGAAAGCGTCACTGTCCTCAATCTCAGTCAGGCGCACAGGAGTATGCACTGACCCATGCTGCGCCAGGTCTTGGATGTCCACTCCGATGTGCCGCATAGTCATCCAAATCCGATTGGTATCGGTTATGAAGTGACTGGCGCTTCCGGGCATGGTTGGCAGTCGGTAAGAGTATTGTGCCTCAGCGCCGTGGCTGACAGTAACTGCGGAGGAAGAGGACAGGTGATTTCTCAACCAGAAGGAGGCTCCTTCTAAAGTCCATAGCAACACGTCTAGACGCCTGTGTCGTGGTTCACCATTGTCTGAAGGCGGGGGCGAGTTTCCTGGTGACGGTTGATCAGGCTCAGCGGAGTCAGAAGGCGATGAGCCGGTAGCCGGTGGATCTGGCTGAAATGGTGCCGGCGCCGGATGAGCCGGTGCCGGAGCCGGTTGAGCCGGTGCTGGAGCCGGTTGAGCCAGTGCGGGAACCGGTTGAGCCGGTGCTGGTACCAGCCAGGGACCTGATCCAGCTGCTGGCGCCGGTGCACCTGGTAAACCGCTCGCCCATCCTAAGGTGTGCTGGTAGGGCGTCATAGGTGGAGCGCCCACTGCTGGTACTGTAGAACCGAAGTCAGATGCGGATAGTGTTGGAGCACTTGCTGATGCAGATTTTGCATGTACTCCGATACCTCTAACATCATCTGATTCTGCATTAGGGATTGATGCTGAGAGTTCCGTGCGGGGACAGAGGCATCTGAGGGCGTTCTGGCTGAGGCGGGGTCAGAGAAGAGTGCTCTGCGCTGTTCTGCCAGGCGCTGCTGGTTCTGTTCCCATCTCTGATGGCGCCTCTCCCGGCGAGAAAGCTGGTTCACTGAGTCTGAGTTCAGAGGTAAGTTTCTGACTGGAATTCTGCTGAGGACATCTGCTTGAGATGGGGGGTCGATGACTGGTAGGTTGCGGTTAAGATGCGGCTGGTAGGCTGCGAGTCCAATGCTACGCCTGAGTGCGAGGTCTGCGTAACTGACTGAGCTGACTGGCTGCTCCGTAGTTGTTGAGGTCAGCGAGGTAGTCAAAGCTCTGGACTCGCGGTTCAACAGGGACTCGGGCATATCCGTAGTTGTTGAGGTCAGCGAGGTAGTCAAAGCTCTGGACTCGCGGTTCAACAGGGACTCGGGCATATCCGTAGTTGTTGAGGTCAGCGAGGTAGTCAAAGGTCTGGACTCGCAGTTCAACAGGGACTCGAGCATATCCGTAACCGTAGCTGCCTCCGTAGTCGCCTGAGTCAGTGAGGGCGTCAGTAAAGTTGCCTCGCTGTCTATCTCGGACTCGAAAGTCACCGATAACCTTGCCATAGAGTCACCGATCACCTTAGGTTCCGTAACGGTATCGGTAATCGGTGAGGTCAGCGAATGCCCAGAACATGCTATGCTTATGTGGCGTGGGCCACCTGTCAAGCCGGAGCCACCTGTCCTCCCCGCTGCCCCCACCTCCCCGTTGCTTGTTGAGGAGGGAGTTGGATGCATTGAGTGTGCCATGAGTTCGCCAGCAATGCTTTGGTGCGTGTCTTCTGACCTCCCCGCTGCCCCCACACCCCCCTGGTTAGGGCGCGGAGTCCAGGCGAGATTCTCACCCGGCTGCTGGCGCTTTCGCCAGTTGGCCACATCAGAGCGGGAGGGAAATTGGCGAAGTCCTGGTTTCTGCTCATTCGCCTCATTCTGCATGTCCTGCTCACATGCTGCAATTTTGACCTCGGTCATTTCGCGCACGGCGATCGGGTCGCGAGGTGGTCGGTCAGCCGGTAGAGGTTGTCCCACCGAGGCTGCTCCCGCGGACTCAGCCTGAAGCGCGTTCTCGCTGAATGGCGTGGGCAGCTGGCCGTGCGGGGAGGTCATCACCGTAGCTCCAGACCAAGTGTGGGGAGTCCTGTAGGAGTTCAAAGGACTTCGCGGTCTTGGAGCTGGAGGACTCATGTCGCGCGTCCGTGGTGGGCTCCTGCAGCGCGGCGGTGGCGGGGTCCGGTCTCGAGTCCGAGGCGGGCTTCGCTGGCGCGGAGCTGGAGGGCTCGGGTCGCGGCTTCCTGG